>JBBPDA010083892.1:0-12118 GCA_037974385.1 Arnoldichthys spilopterus
TACCTCAGTAGTGCCCGGGCTGGGACTCGAACCTGAGACCTTCAGGTCTCAAAGGCAGTGTCCTAACCACTAGGCCTATATAGTATATTCAATATATCACCCAGCCCTACCTGCAGTAAACAACCAAAAGTATAGTTAAGAATGGGCGATACCGACTTATCACAATATCTCATGGTGTAGTTTCAGTAATGATTTAAATGATGATGTGATCCAATTAAAATCTTTTTGGCCACACAATCCTGAGAGTTTGGCAAACCTTGATCCAACACAGTAAAATTTAATCCTGACTGTCAGATTTTACACCAAAGGTCTTTAGATCAGGACCTTGAATCCATATTCCACTCTTGTGTATTTACCAGTAGTGACTGAGTTGCTGGAGGTTGGCATGATCCCCTAAATGCTTGTTCTGGGTTAATCCACAACTATTTCAAGGGTTCATGAAAATGGCAAGAAAATCAAAACAAGCATTTTTCTGTAAACAAAATTTTTCAAAAATATTTATTTGTTGTTTTATTTGTTGTTTATTCATTCATTTCTGCTTTTTTTAGAGTCTATCACACAGTCTTACACATTTTTTGTTCCTGGCTTCTAAGTGTTATATTTCAACTGCTTATGTCTAAAGTGATTGATAAAGTGATTGATAAATTCGTATTTATAGTGACAAAACAGGCAAATATTTTATCTTTTCTGGACAGTCTCAGAAAGTTCTAGTAAGTTCTAAAGGATTCCAGAAAGTTCTAGAAAATTCTGGACAATTCTAGACACGTCTGCACAGCTCTCACAGTTTCAGAATGTTCTGGAAACCCACTTAGCATTTAAAGTGAATGGAGAATGCTCTTGAAAACAGATTTTTTTTTTTTAAACTGACACTGTCCTGCCATTGAACAGCACTGAACAGCCATTTTCTATTGATTTTAGGCATAAGGGAAATTGGGAAAACACACTTTGTACCCAGAAACAAAGATAGTATATAGAGTGTTATTTAGCTCTTTGTCTTTATTTGTTAGTAACAACAATGAAATTAATATTAAAGTTATGCTGAAATGATGAAATCTGAAGGGGGGACATCTGGATGTGGACATATTCTTGGAGTTAAAAGTGGTTTCACCACTTCCATATTCCAGTATTTGCATCAGCACATTTCACACAGCTTCTTAACAAACCTTTTGTTTGTTAACTCATCTTTGTTGAGGCAGGAAAAACACTGAATTATGTAGATCTCTTGCACTCAAAGGAATTCTGCTTTACAGCCCAGCTCTACAGCTCCTGCTGCTGTCTTAAGATAAACGCAGAGAACTGGTGAGATGCAGTTGTTCCGTGATGCAACAGTGTATTAAATAGAGGTGGCTAGAGCAGCCTACACCCATACTGAACTAAAATTAGTCACCTAGCCAAAGTAGAAATAAAGCAGACATTGAAAAATACCAGATAAGAAATTGGCTGTGTTCAAATTTGTAAGGCCCTTTTTTGATGCATTCTCAGCTTCAGGTCCTATTTAATACTGATCAAAGGGCAGTACTGAAGCTCATGGCACAGGTACATTTAGGGTGGGTCTGAAGCCACTTTTCTTAGTTTAACAGCAGAAAAAATAGACTCTGTGCCAGGTGTGTACTTCAAAGGAATTGTGCTTAGTCTCTTAATTATTCATAGGTGTGTTTTGGGCGTAACATGCAATAAATCAGTCAAATTGTTATCTCCACTTTCCTTTACAAGTCATTTGCACTTGCAGCTTGGTTAATTACTATTACCTTGTTCTATCTTCCAGGAAGAAAACAATGCTTTCTTCTCAGCTGAATTATCATTGACAAATGTTTTTTTTTATATATATGTATATAGTAACTATCTTGACGTTCGCAGTAACAATCTTTCACATTGCAATCTTTTAGTTTTTAATATTTTGTGTATTTGTGCACCCACCCAGCATCGGATAGTTCCATCTTGATAATGCACCATTAAAATAACAATGAAGTGACTGTTTGTCATTGTGAACACATCCAAGCACCACAACAAAATGTGACCTAGGCAACAGCGCCCAGGGAGCAGTGTAGCAGGATGGTACCTTGCTCAAGGGTACTTCATTAGTGCCCTGGCTGGGACTTGAACCTGCAACCTTCAGGTCCCCAGGGCAATGTCCACCATTGCCTAATGAAGTGTTGCACTACTGACTCAAGATAGCAATACAGCAACAATTCACCTAAACACAGCTCATTTGTATCCCAACACCACCACGGGTGCTGAAATGGGTGCAAGAGCATTTGCTATTTAAGGGACGTGGGCACTGGATGTGAAAAGTCTGAAAATAGTAAAGACATTTGTGTTGCTCCAGAGTATATAGTCATTTATAGTTATCTTGGGTTTTTTCAGCTGTGTGTTTGGGATCTTTGTCTTGCTGAAGTGCTCAGCACCTTTCACTGTAAATTCAGTCTCTTGGCTGATGACAATAAATTCTCTTCCAGTATTCCATTCCCGTTGTCTTTGATTGCATGTTCTGCCCCAGTTCCATCTGAAACATCTCCATGGTTGTCAAACTATGGATGTGTAACACCCCCACCCCCACTTTCGCTGAAGCACAATTCTATCCTCACCACTTTTTGTGGGAATAAAAAAAAACATTCTAATTAAATTAAAGTAGTGGCACCACCCACACCTAAAATATGACCTCCCACAGTGACCCCCACATTAGGCTAGAGTACTGTCATTTTTACAATGCTCAACCCCATTGAATTAGAACACTGTCAATGGCTGCCTGATTTATGCAAAACTGGTTCAATGTTCAGTGTTTTCTAAGCCAATATTAAGTGCAGTATTTATTTTTCTGACATCACAAGAGCTTCTATAGCTGTCAACAAATGTGTGACATGAAGCTACACTGCATAATCCTAAAATAAGGTTATGTAGAATTCACAGTCGCAGTTATTTCAGATATCAGCCATTGAAGAAAAAACATAGAATAAAATATTTATATAAGGTGCTAGTTAGGTCAGTCATCCTTAATGTGGGTCAGCTAGCCAGCAAATGTTAATGCAAGCCCATGGTATTTGGATTTGTATATTTAGATTAAGTTAGCATTGTCATACCTAAAAGGTTAAATTGTGAGTAGCTCATGTAAAATGTTTTTGGACCATGTCTTGTAGTGTCTTCCTATCATTAAACTGTACAAGCTAAGCAACTTATGGTGTGACAACTCGTTGGACATTAAATGGAGATATTATTTGCCCACTGTTGACATAAAGAAAGTGTAGAAATGCAGGAAGTTAATTAAGATATTTTCTTAAGGGAAAACGACTCCTCCCTCTCCCAGTATTACTATCACAAACACCATTTCCAGAAAATTTTTTTATATTTTTTATAGAAAGCAATAAAAACAAGAATGTGTAATTAATGAGCTCCCTTAAACTTTTATTTAAGTTGTGCAAGAATGGATTCAAATTCTACATTTCTTAATATTTAATACTTAATTTTTTTTTAACCTTTATCAGTTAAATTAAAGTTTAACTTAAGAAATCACACATTCTTGTTTTTATTGATTTTATGAAAAATTCCAGCTTTTCTGGAAATTGGGTTTGTAAAATTTTCCTTTTTCTAAGGAGTCTGACTGGAGTCAGTCATTTGTCTGAATACTCTTGCCAATGTTAAACATATGTCTCTGAATTGTCCTGCAATTCCTTCTGAGTGAATGCTGGCTTCTCTTTTACCTTTCTTATCACTGGCTTGAAAAAAATATTGCATGGTTCACGTGTACAGGGACGATTATTTGTGGCTACATGAATTTTCCACTTGCATATTATCAAACCAGTTGTGTCAACAAAAGTATGTAAAGTCTTTGCTCAAGGCTCAGTAGATCCTTTACCTTCACCATAATTGCTACATGCTGCATAAAAGCTTCCTGAACAATGGCAACATCTTTTATAATAAGACCAGATGTAATATGCAATTTTTTCTAGATTTACCTAATCTATGCAAATTTATCTAGATCTTTATTTTAATGTAACCTTTATATATACATTTTAATATAGTGTCAATCATTATTTAAACATACATTTGTTTAGGCTTATAAATCTATTTATAATAATATTTATTAGTACAAAGTCAAAATTCATTATGTGTGTGCATTAGAAGTGCATATATGCCCTGTAAGTATATATTTAAATTAAATATCTATTTCTGGTGGAAAACAATTGTCTGTTAGAGGTTCAACTTCACCTCAAACGTTACGCTGATAGGGGAAAAAAACAGCAAGTAATACACATCTACACACCACATCAACAACACAGACGGTCTCAGGCCATTTCCACAGGGTATCAATTAGAGCAAGGTGACACAGCTGAGCTGTTGAAGTTGTCTTAATGAACTTTAATTAAGCCAATAGTCCTTAGTTACACTAGCTGGCTCTGAAGAAGCTCAAGGCAGTCAGGCAGCTAAGGACACTTGCACAGTCAAGGAGAACAATTTTCCCCTTCAGCTGCTTAATAATTCAACACGATTTCCAACCATTCCTGCATAACTCCCACAGCTGGAGCTCTCTGTGGAACTGCACTTTGGGAACTGGGACCACTTTTAATGTCATTTGGAAATATTTGACCTTTTAATGTCTGTGATTTTTATTCCCTCAACTGCTGTATGAACTTAATTCAATTATGCCTCACATTTCCATTCAAATACAGTAAGTGCATGAGGACTGTGTAACCTCCATATACATTAAACTGTTATAGTGTATGTCAACATTTTCACCTCAAATGTCCTTCCTGTTTCATTTTTTGAGAGTAAGGAACAAAAATGAATATTATAATAATTTGTTTTTCAGTGAAAGTGTCATGAATGTGAGGTGTTAGGAAGCAGTTGCTAGCAATCGGGCTGAATTTAAAGGGTTTATAAAAAAAATAAAACGACAAACAACTAAGAAAACAAATGAGAACTAGGAAACAGAACACGGCAGGGGAACAAAGACAAAGCTAAAGGAAAACGACATACCACAAGGTGTTGATGACAAGGAGATAATAACAAATAATTGACAAAGACTGAACCAAAAACAAGAGAGTAAATAGTGACATGAAACAAGGAACAGCTGACGCAGGAAACAAGGGACAGGTATGTAAGGCGGGACTAGGGCGTGGCTAACACAAACAGAAGACAGGGAAGCACATGGCTAAACCAAAACAAAACACAGACAGGTCACATGACTAAGGAAAACATAACCAGACCAGACAAGACGAACCCTAACAGAAGGCAAGTCAACACAATGTGTCCAACCAATCTAATCAAACTGTTCATGATAATGGAGCAAAGGCTGATACATTCTGTGTCCTAAAATGAGAAGTAGTCTGTAATTATATACCTACCATTCAAAACTTTGTAATCAGCTTTCATATTATTCAGTAAAAACCAATGCAGTCTAGATTTAAGCAAAGGTATATTCACAAATTAAAGTATTTTGGAAACAGCAATAAGCATTAAATAAATCTAACAAAAATTTTGGTAAATTACCAATCACTTTACTTTAAAACCTGCTAAAACGTAAACTACAGTCATAACAGTCAAAAACTAGCTAACATTTCATTATTTAAAGTCAGGCTGAACATAAAGTTTCTAGTGGGGTTTTCTTTTGTACAATGCATTGTCTGCAGCCAATATTGAGACAAAACTAAAATTCTCTACTGAATCACATCCCAGAGACTCAAGACTCGACAAGACTAGAAAACCTTAAGATTTGTCTTCGACTCACATCCCAGAGACTTAAGACTTTTTTTGGACTTGCATGCAGAAACACGAGACTCGCACCTCAGAGATTCCACATGGAGTTAGTGTCGCATTTCAAAGATTTGCCCCTCGACTCAAGACTCACCTCAGGCTCTGACCCAGAAACACAAGATTCTATTCAAAATTGCACCTTAGAGACTAAACTTGGATCTGCATCCAGAGATTTGAGATTTGACTCATTCTCACTCTAAAGACAAAATCGCACCACAGAGACTCAAGACATGATTTACACCACAGACAGGTTTCTGACCATTTATGACATTCAGTAGATGCTTAAGCCCTGTCCATATATACCTATATCTTTGTCAGCTTTTACAGATAAGTCCACTTGAGCGATAGGGAAAATTGATTTTTGATGGGCCATCTGTTTAACACTGAACTTATGCCCTCAGGTCCCTTTGCAGCATTTTCAGCAGCAGACTTGTCCACATGCCAATGAAGATGATATTCATGTATTCCATTTGCTTCAGCTCTATCCACTCAATCTCCTGACCTCTAACCCAAACCTCAGATACAGTATGTGTCTCCCATTCATCATGACTCCCCCCCTCTCTCTTCCTCTATTGTAGCGCAGATGAAAGCCTGCCCTGTGTAAAGGAGTTACGGTTGTCTTTTCATTTCCATGCCCATGACAGCAGAGATCAGAAGATTGCCACGCAACCGCCAAGAGACAGTTTTTCAGCAGCACAAGCATACTATCCTTACCCTATAATTACACGCAAACAAATCCGCGAACGTATGTGACTAAAAGAATGTCTCATGCTTCATTAGCATACGAGCTGAAACCTTCCTTTCAACAATTTTTGCTGCCACTACTGGCTTCTCTGCAGTCTTTCCTGTGGAAAGGTTTTTTTTGTCATTTCTACTACCCATTTCTGCGAGAAAATTGTCCATTTCTTTTCTCTTCTCCAGAGAGTGTGGCCTGGCGCCAGTGCAAAATGTCAGATACGAAATAGTTCCAGTCGTTCTTTCTGTTCAAATGTCAAATAAAACATTATCAAAGCTGAGACGAGGAAAGCTGTTATACATCTAGGAGGACTGCACCGAATCCATTGTCTCCATTCCTATCAGTTTCTCAGCAAGGCTACTGAAGGGATCTGGTTTTGTCTACTTTTGAGCAAACACAATGATTTAATATGAAACTTGCACTTTTCCAATTAAGATACTGCAAAGGGTTCTTTGAGTGATGCCAGAGTGGTATGATATGGTTTGTTTTAGAGAATCTTCCTGACTCAAATTTCTTTACAGTGGTGGTGAATGGAACCGAAGGTTCAACACAAACATAGTCAATCTATTTACTATCCAAGCCACCAGTGCACCTGCAAATGTCTCCCCAGTGCTTATATGCTTCCTCCTCTGTAGCTCAACTGGTTAAGGAGGCGTCATTGCACATGTAATTTCCCACCACAATGGGAACTCCTAGGGACTCCTGCTCTTTACTACATGATGGACAGTTATGGCTTAGTGGTTAGGGACTTACCCATGTGTACCACTGATCAAACCCAGGACCTTCTCACTGTGAGGCAACAGTGCTAACCACTGCACCACCGTGCCGCCCTAGTAGGCAACATTCCAGTAAAATCAACCATCATAATACTCAGAGACACTTTAGATGGTGTTTATGACCAAACATGCCTGAGTACATGGACAGTAGTAGTAGGTTTATTGTCATTTCCACAGTATACACAGTACACAGTAAAAACGAAACAACATTCCTCCGGGTCCATGGTGCAACACAAAAGCAAGACAGACAGGAGCACAAGTGCAGACATGACAGAACACAAGAGCAAAAAATACAACTAGATTTAAACTAAACTAAACTTAACAACTACACTAAGACTAAAACTGGGCAAGAATACGAGACAAGACAAAACAAGACAACGTACGGCATTGTGCAGTATGTGTTATAGGTGCAGTACAGTTGACGATGGTAATCTAGACCTGAGTACCAGCCTGGACTTGAGTAGTAGCATGAACTCACAGTTTGTATAGGTGTAAAGGTTCATTTCTAGTAGCCATAAGTTATGTGGCTGTGCTTAGGTTCTGTATACGACAATTATGGTAACTTTGTTCTTTTAGAGGCATTCAGTTCTCTGTGCATCTCTTTCCATTCAATACCACTGTCCACAATTCTAACTAGGCACGTTTCTCTAATTGGTCACAATGACAAGGATGAAGGGCTGCCCACAACCCTTTCAATGATAGCATCATTGAAGGACCTTCTGTCACACAGATACAGGCTCTATGCTGTTGGAAAGTATTGCATTTGACATATTGAAGTGTTCAGCATGCTAACTCCAGTGCAAGTAGTCTAAATACAGCCAGCATGCTCTAGGTGAAGGACCTGACACTTGTCAGATCTACTAAGCGACTGCACGAGGAAGCTCCAGGCAGCTCAAATGCACGAGTCACATTCATGGGGCTGGCAGTTTTTGATCCCTCCCCCCACTCCTGTTTTCGTAAGCCTCTCCTTCTTCGTCCCCCTGTCGTTTGACTGAGCCACGTGTCACTCCCTGCTGGTTTTGATCAAAGGCAAATATTAGCAGAGCAGAGGAGAAGAGGGTACAGAAGGAAATGACAGGTTCTCCAGAGCCGCTGCGGGGGACGCACGTTTCCTGTTTGAAGACACTGGAGTTAGCATATGAATAGTTCAGTGTGTAGATGCATCTTAAAACATATCAGGTGTCAAGGCCTCAAGTGGTACATCTGTTTTTTCTGGTATGCACATCTAGAGGTGACCCTTACTTGCCTGACGCTCTTAAGCTTCAAGGAACTGGTCAAGGGCTCCTGAAAATCGTCAAAATTCAGGCCTTGAGACTAAGTGTGGGCAAAATGACCAGATGTTGTTCTGAGTACCAAGGCTAAGTACTAGGCTGTAGATGAAATGGACCACTCCTTGCACTATATAGGGGTGAGCTATTTCATCTACAAAAGATGTGTAAAAGTGTATGAATCATTAAATACATTCAGTTACTACTTACCAATCATGCAAACAAACCTTTTTTTAAAGAACAGTTTGACAGTTTGAAAGCTGATGCAGATATACTGCAAAATGTTTTTTTACAGCAGAGAGGCTGATATCCTTTAACCCAGTTAAACAGACAGAGCTTATTAGTTATCTCTTCATCAAACCCTTATACCCATACACTCAAGCTTATTTAAAGAAAACTTATCAATAATAATCATGCCTTTTTAGCAATAGTAATGTCCTCTCTTAGCCTCAGATATATACCAAAAACGTTTAAACTAGCAGTTATAAACCCACTGATTAAGAAACCAATTCTTAACCCATGAACGCTATTCAAATTACAGGCCAACTTCTAATCTACCATTTAAATCTGAGATTTTAGAGAAAGTTGTGCCCCAAAATTTATGTTGATATTTACATAAGAATTACCTACATTTAAAAAAATTCATTAGAGCACTGAAAGATTACTAAAGATTGTGAACAATTTTGTTCTTTTTAAATAAAGGCTGTTTATGTTGCTGGTTTTACTTGCCATCCGTGCAACAATCAGCACAATAGAGCATAGTATTCTATTAAACAGACTAGTAAGTTTTGCTGGGGTCACAGGAATCGCCTGCTTTAAATCATATCTGACCAATCTCTACCAGTGTGTAAGCATACCCTGTAAAACATTGGCATATGCAAAAGACTGGAGTCCCACAAGGTTCTGTTCTAGGACCTCTACTGTTCACATTATAGATACTGCCACCAGGAACAGTTTCCCAAAACATGGCATAAGCTTTCAGTGCAATGTAGATGACACAAAATTGTACATATCAGCCAAAGCTGTTGATTTATATAGATTAAATAAGACTGGGTATGTCTCTATGTCAGCCAATGTCTTTGTGATACAATGTAAAAATGTCTTTGATTCATATTTTAAAAACTCTATTCAAGTTGTCCGAGTTGGACAACTATTCACCAGTCACCTGGGCAGTTTGTCTTTTCTGAGAGAAAGACTCGCCATCCTTTCAGCTTGATCAGGCTTGATCAGGCTTTCCTGCACTAGACAAAATCTACCACCATGGTGCATGTGCACCCCACACTTGTAAAAAGTGGTATTTTTATAAAATTGACTTGATTTTATTGGTAGATGATATGTATGGGTGCAGCACCTCAGCCACCTTTAAACCACCACTGTCATGCCACATCTGTAAACTGCATGTGCAAATACGAAGCCACTTTAATTTTAAATTTGTTTTTAATGTGTGCAAGCCTTTTTTGCACTAAAACAGTGAGAGATAAATGGTCATTTACATGCAAAAGTGAGAGAAAACAAGATTTTTTTTAAATATAACAGGCAAATGTGACTGAGATTCAATTAACCTTAGGGGAAGGGAGGCTAAGTCGTTTCAGTAAACACAGCGTAATTCTGGCAGCTGTTTTACCTCAAGTCATCTAAAAGGGTAAATTATGCAAATGAAATCAAAAGATGACAGGGGGCGGATCTGGTGGAGTTTAAGTGCCAGATGAAGGCTATGACTTCTTGAGATTATCTGATTACTAGGAGATGTGCCACACACATACACCAGGTGATGCAATTCATTTTCAATGTGGCCTGGGCTTGTCACTGTGTTATATGTTGGGAAATAAAAGGATCATTGGCTGCCTTCTGGCATCTGTTCACTGTTCCAGCATATCAGCCATTCACCATGTGTCTCATTTCAAGCTCTGTGCACTACATTCTTACCAGTGGAGTCATCCCCAGACTCATATGCACAGCTTTTAGACCAGCCTCTCTTTAATCCGAAACACAAACAAACGCAAAACAAGTCCACCAACGTAATAGAGCCAAATCCATGTACAGCCAAAGGCAATATGGAATGAAAGAAAAAAGTAGACCCAATTTAATGTTACAGTCATCCCATGATTCCTAATAACTAGCTATACTAAGAAAAATCACTGGTGAACTGGGAAAATACAACCAGTCCTACATTTGAAGATGTATTTATTACATTTAGATGTTTTAATGATGCTGGATTACTATTATGATGTAAAATATAGGGGCCTGCAACCTCTGATTATTATTTAGGATCCCCTCAGAATCGAAACTGTGGTCTGTAAAATTAAAACATAATGGCATTATTTTGTCATATCATACAGGCAGTGGTGGCCTAGTGGTTAGGACCTTGCCCTTGCAATTAGTAGGCTGTGGTTCAAGTCCCAACCTGTGTACCCTTAAGAATGTGTGATGGGTTAAATGCAGAGGTCACATTTCATTGTGGTGCACTTTGTGTGTTCACAATGACAATTATTTCACTATTAGAAAGGCGCTTAACTGCAAATTGGAGAAAAATGTCATTCTGTTGTTGTCAGTGTTGTATTTTGGCCAGCACTGCTCTGCCTCAGGGTGGTACTGATTCACCCTGTTACGCACCAGCTGTCCAATCGCAGTTTAGAAACGGACAAGCTTCTGACAAGCCTTCAGAACTTTAGAGTAGATGTGTCACAGCATTGTGCAGTTGTGTAAATCAGACCCAATACCCAATATCCCAACAGTATGGAGAACAGAGTGCTTCTTAACCAAAGTCACAAGATGATGTGCAGGTAAACCAATATAACCCAATAAACCCATCCCACTGATGTATGTGGCTAAGTTAGCTAACTAATTAGTAAGTATGGCTTGTTCACAGAAAATGTCTTTGTTAACTCTTTAGATTTTGGGAGAGCATCAAACCCACCAGTGCACAAGATCCTGGTGAACTCTAGCGAATGAAGAATGCTGGAACAGCATAATCAATCTTTAATTATTAAGAAGTTGATTACATTTGGCAACTATAGTAATGGCAAAGCCACTTGTCACTGTGTGATATAACCAGATGAGGTTGAAGACTAGAAAGGAAAATCATTTTCCTACATATTTTAGATTTCCCTGTTTTAAATGAAAAAAGAAAAATGAAACAGAGCAGAATGACATTTTGAATGAATAATAACTGACCAGACGCTGCTGTTGAAGCTACCTGTACCATTTGATTAAAGGAGTTGGCAGCCAGCAATGGAGCATTAGTACACCTGACACTTGTGTGGCATTTTGCTCATTGTATTTTTTTAGGACGTGTTCTTAATTTTATAAATGCATATACACTGATCAGCCATTACATTAACACCAGCTGCCTAATACTGAGTAATAAACTCATGCTGCTGAAACAGTGGTGACTGTGGTGCGTGTGTTCTGACACCTTTATATCAGAGTCAACATTTACTTTAAAAACCAGAGTAGCTCTTCTGTGGGATCAAATAAGCTAGCCTTTAATATAAGATAGATAGATAGATAGATAAAAACTCAAAATGGTCACAAAAATAACTTAAATCAGACAAAAGTAATAATAAATAAAAATTCTATGAAATGTAACT
>JBBPDA010083913.1:0-12118 GCA_037974385.1 Arnoldichthys spilopterus
AATGCAGAGGTCACATTTCGTTGTGGTGCCTGAGTGTGTTCACAATGACAAAGAGTCACTTTCACTTCACTTCAATCAAGCATTAGAGCTGCACAGGGCAACACTGAGGTGAGAGCTACAAAGAGCCCAACACATTGCTCTTAGTTGTAAAATAGAGGTGTTAGGTGCTTCAATAAATGGGACATTACTATCTGGGGGACGTTCAGTCAGTTATCAGGTGTCAATAGTTCGACCGATGGGATTATGTGCCGAGTTGGGTGTGGAACAGTTGAGTCTTGAGAAGCTTCTTGAACGTGGAGAGAGACTCTAAAGATCTACTGTCACTGGGCAGCTCGTTCCACCACTGAGGAACAATGAAGGAGAAGAGTCTGGAGCGATGTTTGATCCCACAAGGGGATGGAATCTCCAGCTGCTGGTCCCTCACTGATCAGAGTGAACTGGTGGGTGTGTAGGTCTGGATCAGTGTGTCCATGTAGCCGGGAGATGATCCAGTGATGATCTTGTAGACCAGCATCAAGGACTTGAACTTGATTCGAGCCAAGATGGGAAGCCAGAGCAGGACGCGTTGGCTCCCTGATACAAAGAACAATGGGAAATTCTGGACTTGCCAGCGTCATGGCGTTTCTCTGCGCAAGACAGTGAAAAACGAGTGATTATTTGTTACTGTGGGCACACAGCACAGCACACTAGTAGCAGTGGGAAGCTGATGTGGGCAGCGCCCCGGGTGCAGTGCTTGGGGACTGTACCTTGCCCATGGGAACCTCAGTGGTACCTTTACAGGTCTGGGATTTGGGATTATCTTCAGGTCACAGAGACAACTCCCTAACCATAACATCACCACTGCCCCAAAATGAAAGGGCCAGGCCTTCGGTTCGAGAATAAAATTAAAACTGCACATAAAATTATTTTAAAGGATCATTTTATTAGGACGTTAGAGAATTCAGGCTTGCAAAGGTAAAAAGTACAGCCTGTACAATTCAGAACATGTATACACACACACACACACACACACACACACACACACAGCAGTGCTTGAAAATTTGTGAACCCTTTCTTTTATATTTTTATGTGAAGGTGACCTTAAACATAATCTGATTTTCAAACAAGTCCTGAAAACCTAGTTAAACAAATGAAACAAAAATTATTATATTTGGTCATGTATTTATTTAAAAAAAAAATTAATAACTTAAGACATGTATATAAAAATATAGAAATATAAATAAAAATATATAATTATATAATATTAAGAATATATATAGAAATATATAAAGAAAAAATATAAAATATAAAGAAAACATTATAATATATATTATATATAAAGTATAATATATATACTTCTTCTGAAACGGCCAAACTGTAAAGACAATTTTAAGTCTTAGCTGCATGACGTTGTTTTCATCAAAGACGAATGAAAGGCATTTGGGCAGTAGATTCTGAGGCTAGTTTCTTATCGGCCGGTGAGCTTAAGAGCACCCATTTCCAAAAATGGTGTAAGAAAGTCTGAAATACAAGCCTTGTTTTCCCTCTTTTGGAATTTGTTAATAGTGTCTGAAAAGGCAAAGACCACACACAAAAAGAAGCACTCAGCAAGTAATAAGAGCATCATGTGAAGACTTTGGCCTCCGCCTTATCACTTCATCATTCAATCCTACAAAGAGCGTTCAGCTGGTCGTTTGGTAAAGGAGACGCAGTCGAATGGTGTTTTAAGCATGTTGGGCATGAAGTGGCTTCCTGTTTTCTGCCCTATTTTGGACTATTTTTCCAGTTAGACATTATGACTGACACTGTAACTTATTGACATACACGAATGCTAATCAGAGTGTCAATCATCTAAAAACAATCGTCTCATAATAATGAGTAAAGGAGGAAAGTGAATATTATTCCACCTTCACAACCTCATGAAAATGAAATTGTGGAATGCCAGAAAATGTAAAAAAAAACGTAATTTATTCACTTTATAATTATGACGCTCTTTTTTTTTATTTATTTGACAGATCATTATTAAGTGAGCAGCCTTTACCATACAGATCAACAGCAAAATGCATTTAGGAATCTCTAAATACATATTTGTCATATCTTAATTATGCATTACAACTGTGGTAGTGGTACAAATATTTTTCTAATGAAGTGACTATTTGTCACTGTGAACACACTCAAGCACCACAACAAAATGTGACCTCTGCATTTAACCCATCACACGTGCACACGGGGAAAAAATAAATAGCTACCAACAGCGCCCGGGGAGCAGTGTAGTGGGACGGTTCCTTACTAAAGGGAACCTTAGTGGTGCCCAGGGACTCGAACCTGCAACCTTCAGGTCCCAAGAGCAATGTCCGAACCACTCGGCCTCCACTGACCAACAAGGCTACTAATGCTACTACTACTGCTATTTCTACTACTGCTACTAATAATAATAATCATTGTAATCATCTGATTTAAATTTTCAAAGTATAAGTTCTGCATCTTTATTTACTTTATTATAGCCTGTGGTCAAAAGAATACTAAAATATTCCAAATGGCAAAAATACAAGCCTGGCAAATTCATAAAGCAGAAGTCAGCACAGCAAATCATGTTCAATATGCTGAACTCCTCTGAGACTTTAATGATGGAGTAAAGCTTTAAGCACTATGGCTCGTCACAGCAGTGAACAGTTCACTAGAGACTCCAGCATCTGCTGCCGGACTCAGGAGTGTGGGCTCTGAGCTGCATTTTTACTTTGAAATCTTCTCCTTGCTCTCTTTAACATCTCTCATCCTTTCCAACCAAACAGCAGAACGTCTTCCAGACAAAATGTATTATTATTACTATTGTTGTTATTATTTTTATTATTATTATAACTATTAACAACAACAACAATAATAATAACCACAAGTAGGAAAGGAGAGGGGAGGCTATTTATTTATTTATTTATTTAATTTTAAAGATTTTTCCTTTTATTATTTTTATAATTGTAATTGCAGAAGCAGAATAAATGTCAGTGCCATTACCAACATTCCAAATGTCAGGTAACAGTGTGAGTGGGCAGGAAAGTAGTAAGGGGCATGAGAAAGTAGGTCGATTCCAGGGCCCCAAGATCAATAATAGTCTCTAAATGAACATTATAAAGAAAAGAATGTTATAATTGATATTATGTATTATTATTATAATAGTTTTTAAGCATTAAAAAAAAACATTTTAAACATTCAAAACCTTCCCCCTAACCCTCATACAGGCCATGTCCTCCAGCATGAATAAATAAGTAAATAAAAAAATAGCAAATACATTTGGGGGGGGGGATGGGGGGAGAGGACAAAAAAACAAACAAACAAAAAAAAATATATATATAAATAAATAGCCTTGTACGTATTATGATGTTAAAAACAAGTTATGAAATACAATGCAGTGGCAATTAGGAGGAGCTTTAATTATACCTGATAAGTTGCTAAACACCGGTGGGCTACTGTCACCTCTGCAGTTAAAGAATTATAGAAAAGAAGTGTTATTTAATGAAAGCGCTGGGCGTTTTCCTCATTACATACTAAGGAGAACAGAAAAATAAACGACATTTTTACAATCCCATTGTGACTTCATATCCCATAATGCTCGTGTTGCCCATGTGACCTGAGGGATGCCGGAAGAAGCTGGTGTCGCTTTTTCTAGAAGGTGGGGGAAAGTAAGCGAGTCTGGTAGGTAAGGCAAACATTTTTTCCTTTTCTTAATAAGGTTTAGGTTTAATAAATATAGCAAATTGTGAGGTTTTGTTGCAGACCTCACGTCAACAGAGGCGTTAGTAATGTCTCTTGCCGATAAACTAAACCAGGCTAAATAAAGCAGTGCTAGTGCTAGCATCCACTGAGCCCTTACATATATAATGTGGTTTTTTTATGTTTATCGCTTTACCTAAATTTGAAATTCTGAAGGCTCACGTCTTTTTAAATATATTCGTGTAATCTTTGCTCGTGCGGAGAGTTAGTGAGACACGTTTTAAGAGGTTCTTAAAATGCCTGATTATTGTTGGCTACATGCTAACAGAGCTAACGTTGAAACTCTTGTTTACATCTTTTCACCATATTTGAGCAAGCAAACAGTTCACTCTATTTGAAACAGTGATTAAATGTGATTAAATTCCCAACATAACATATAAAATATAAATAATTTAAATGGACAAAAAAACCCAGAAAAAAGTAAGTACACCCTTACATTTATCACACCTCAAGTTCAGTTTATTGATCATATTTGTGTTAATGTTGAGTGAACAGTACAATGAAATGTGTTGGACAAGAAGAATCAGTAAACTCAGCAGAAGAACATGATAAATAAGAATGAGTATAAAATAAAATATAAAATAATATTTACACAAATATATGAAGGAATCGTGGGAAGGGCGAGTTCAGGAGCCTGATGGCACTGTGAGGTGGTACGTTATGAGTTCAGGATCCTGATGGCCCAGTAATAAAAACGTCCTTTAGCCATGTGGTGTGAGCAGTCATTCTCCTGTAGCGTCTGCTAGACAGTAACAGGGAGAACAGAGTGCGTGCTGGGTGACTGTGGTCTTTGATGATGCGTTGTACTTTTCTCCGGCACTGCTGGTGGTAGATGTCCTGAGTGGCAGGGAGACTGTTACCGGTGATGTGTGCAGTGTTTTCTGGCTGTGGGCAGTGCTGTTCCCATACCACACTGTTATGCAGCCTGTCATCAAGCTCTCAATAGTGCGTCTGTGGAACTTTCTCAGCCTTCTCAGGAAAAAGAGGAGCTGGCGAGCTTTCTTCACCACAGTTTCTGCATGCAGTGTCCAGGAAAGGTCCTCAGTAATGTGCACACCAAGGAACTTGAAGCTGCTGACCCTTTCCACCTCAGCATCATCAGTGTGGATGGGCATGTGTCTCCCACTTTGCTGCCTCCTGAAATCCACAATCATCTCCTTAGTTTTGCTAACATTCAAAGCGAGGTTGTTGGCCAGGCACCAGCTGGTCAGAGACTTCACCTGCCAATCTTCACTACCTGGGGCCTGCCCGTCAGGAAGTCAAAAACCCAGCTGCAGATCGAGGTCTGCAGCCTGAGGTCGCTAAACTTGCTGAGGAGTTTTGAGGGGATGATAGTGTTGAATGCTGAGCTGTAGTCGATGAACAGCATTCTCACATAAGTGTTCCCTTTGTCCAAGTGGGTGAGTGCAGTGTGTGTTGTCAAGGTGATGGCATCCTCTGTGGCTCTGTTTGATCTGTAAGCAAACTGCAGAGGGTCCAAGGTGTCCGGAAGGGAGGAGCAGATTAATTTTTTGACTAACCACTCAAAGCACTTCATGATGATAGTGCGACAGGACAGAAGTCATTTAGTTCTGAGATCATTTGTTTCTTGGGGACAGGTATGATGATGGATGCTTTAAAGGAGGTGGGGTTGGCAGACAGTTTTAAGGAGAGGTTGAAGATACTGGTGAACACCTCGGCCAGTTGGTCTGAGAACACGTCCTGGGATGCCGTCTGGCCCCGGGGCTTTGTGGGGGTTGACCCTTGTGAAGGACCGTCTCACATCAGCCGTTTCTAGGGTCAGTGTGCCAGCTTCTCCACCTACGTGTGGGCACTCAGCAGGTGCTGTGTTGGCTGCATCAATCTGAGCGTAGAAGGTGTTGAGCTTGTCTGGCAGTGATGCAGTGGGCTGGATGTTGTTGCTTTTCCCTTTGTAGTCTGTGATGCTGCTTAGGCCACACTACATACTCCTAGGGTCAGAGCTGTAATACTTGGATTCCACCTTTTGTCTGAAGTCCCTCTTATGGCTTTGTGGAGGTCGTATCTGGCTGCATCAGGATCCCCGGAGTTGAAGGCAGCAGTTTTTGAGCATGAGCCAATTTTGAGCTTAGCGCGAATCTCCCCATTGACCCAGGGTTTCTGATTGGCAAAGGTGCAGATGGTGGTTGTGTGTACAACGTCCTCAATGCACTGGCTGATGTAGCCTGTGACAGAGTCTGAGTATTCATGCATCTTCAAACATCTGCCAGTTGGTAGTTTTAAAGCAGTCCTGTAAAACCTCCACGGCCTCACTGTCCCACCTGTAAACGACTCTGCTAACTGGCTTCTTTTGTTTCAGCTTCTGCCTGTATGCAGGCAGTAGCAGGATGGAGCAGTGGTCACCTTTTCCAAACGCCTTTATGTCTATACAATTATAATTTAAAGCCGTTGCTTCTGCAGCAAAAACACAAGTGAACATTAGAACCAATGCAAGGAAAGCAGTGAAAGGAATGAAGAGTTGTTTTGTGTGTAAACGGTAGTTGATGGTGTGTGAGCTGGTTAGAAGAGCCTGGTTTGGCTCCAGATTTCTCCTCTATGCCTCCAGCCACTCCATGGATGTGTGTAAAGCTCTGATATATATCTATTAATATATATTAATTACTGTGTTATTGTTATTTCAATTTATTTTAATATTAATTTTTTTTGAGAGAGAGAGAGAGAAAACACGCTGCCCAGATACAGCTTTAGAAATAATTTTCTTAAGACTATTGCTCAGTACTATATATTATATATTATTATTTACTGGTTCTTCTCATCCTGCACATTTCATTCTACTGTTGACTTGGCATTAACATGCATATGTGCAATAATGCTCAACCGAAGTAAAAGTACCTTTTCACGTATCTAAAATTCTATAAAATAATGTGTTCTGCATCCAAGATGAGATATATGACCACAAAGTAATGCAGATGCTGTCCCCAGTTTAACATAATGAAATTAAACATGTCTACCGTCATTAATGTGGCACAAATGAGGTGTTTTAATCAGATTCAAGCAGTTTGTCACACACACAGATCTACTGAAACGTAGCCTTGGACACTCCTACGGCGATGCGCGATGCGATGACTTAACTCACTGGAGAATGAAACTAAGTGAAAGTGAAAGTCAAGTGAAAGTGACTTGTCCTTGTGACCACACTCAGTCACACTAAGTGCGACCACAACACTGAAGTGTGACCTCACCACACACGCACACGTAGAGCCGCAAGCAGCTGTCCCAAAGTCCACATGGGCAGTGGTGGCCTAGTGGTATGGACGTCGCAGGTTCGAGTCCCGACCTGGGCACTACTGAGGTACTGTCCCGCTACACTGCTCCCCGGGCTCCCCTGTTGATGGCTACCCCACATGTGCACGTATGATGGGTTGAATGCAGAGGTCACATTTCATTGTGGTGCTTGAGTGTGTTCACAATGACAAATACTCACTTTTACTAACCACTAGGCCACCACAGCCCAGATTAAACAGGAAAGAGCATATATTTATACAATATCGACACACAAAATTGAATTTAGAAAGATATATGTAGATTAAGAATGTGGAGTTGAATTTAAATACATAAAATATAGAAAATAGCATAGTGCAAATAGCTTGATTGTCATATATGCATATATCATGCAACCCTTAATTACATATAACCGTGTCAGTGTAACCATCCCCTACCCTACTCCCATCTGCATGTGAGCTTGATATCCAACTTGACTTACACTCTCTTCCTTTACGTGTTGTCCAGGGAGACGTGCCAGCAGAATCACTGATGGAGGGGGAGTCTGAGGATCTCCTCAGTGCCATGACGGACTCTTTGAAAGTGTCAGACCCAGGAAGTCATCCAGATGGCCAGAGCACTACAGAGCAGGAGGAGGACCACTTCTATGACTGTGAGGAGGCATTTCACGCAGAGGCTGCATCTCTGGCAGGACAGACAGGCGCGAAACACACAGATGCGACGCACGGCGCGGCGCCTGATCATGGGGTAGAAAAGGGACGTCACCAGGACTTACAGACAGATGTTCCGGGATGTCCAGCTGACACGGACACCACAGAAACAGATCAAGCATCCGGAGAGATTTCTGAACCGCGTGAGGCCAGAGCTGCTGAACGGAGCGAGCCATGGGAGGCAGATGTTGTGCTAGAGGATGGGGGGCATGAAGAGCAAGAGAAATGGGAAAAGGTCATAGACGAGGAGGAAGTGAGGACAGACTCCGATGCTGAATTCAAGGAGGACGCTACAGAGAAACGTGAATTTGATGAGGACTACTTACGAGAAGTGGAGAAAGACCTGACCGAGGAAGAGAAAGAGGTGAGCGTCTTGTCTTTGGCATTCATTGCTTATGTTGTGGGTAAATGTAAATTTCAGCTCTTGACACGGTCATTGACATTGAGGGGAGGAGAAATCCAGTCATGCTGCTGACAGCAAAGCAAGTACAGTGTGTGTTCGTCTGGTGTCTGCACTAATAAAGCTGTAAGGTCGCCCACATCTACATGTTCTTAAATAATGATCATATTTTCGTTTCTTACACCTTTGTCCTCTTTATAGAGCAGAAGAGCAGAGAGTATGGCACTGAAGGAGAAAGGCAATGCCCAGTTCAAGAGTGGTGGTAAATGAATTCTCTTAATCTTCTAACGTTTTTCTTGCACATTTCTTACAAAAAATTGAAAAAAACATTTAATTTAAGTGAGAGAGAATCAGTTTATCTTTGTACACCAAGAACGTAGTGATTTAAGCTATTTTATTTCATATATAAAATGTGCACTGCTTTTCTCGTGTCCTATATGTTCTATATGTTCTGATTCCACTGTGTAATATTCTTCTGTGTTTTTCCTCTGTGTACAACACGTGCAACTTATACACATATATATGTTTATATAGTATATTTCATACATACACACAATTGTTAATTTATATTTTTTGTATTAGTTGTAAAGTTTAAATGTTTTACAACACTTATTGTGTTGTATAGCTTTTTTTAATCTATCGTTTTGCCATTTTCTGCTGTGAATGCAAATTTCCCACTTGTGGGACTAATAAAGGTTTATCTGATCTTATCTCATCTTACGTGACCTCATTTATCTGACATGATATTCACAGATCACGGAGAAGCTGAAGAATCTTACACTGCTGCACTGAAAATCTGTCCTGTGTGTTATAGCAAGGAGAGGTCCATTCTTTTCTCCAACCGAGCAGCAGCACGTCTACACATGGTAAGATGCCCGTCATCATACAGACTGAGCTTTAATGTACTTGTTAAAACCTGTGGAATCTTTTCCTTTTTGTTGGGTGTGTTTCACTACATGTATTGTCAGTATTATTTACATATTTTTTCAAAAACTCAGAGTTTAGGTGTTAATTTGCTAATTACTTGCTAGAATGATGCTACTTTGTTTAAATTGTTAATGATGACAATAATAATAATAGTAATAATAATATAATTGAATAGAAATATAATTATGCAGTTAATATAATTTATTAAACAAAATTGACATTTTACTTTCATTTATTTTGTAATAATTTATTCAAATGCAGTATCATTACAACACAAACTGAAATAGATTGAAATCATTTTAAACATCATATTTTAGTTTTATAATTTGCTTAACTAAACTTAAATTGGTGCAAAAGGGGAGAGAGTCTTTCCTGCTAGGGATTTTCTTTAATTTTAGCTATAAATACAAAATTGACCAAAAGTGTTCCAATTTATTTCCCCTAACTGTAAATAGGTTCTTGAATCAATTAAACTCTTGCACAGATCTGATTTAGCTTTATAGTAAATGGACTCCAGCCTTCCCTCCATTTTGCTCTGCCACATATACATTCAGTGGTTCAGGTTCCTTTGTGATTGTAGCCCTGTTGCAGCTTGTGGATTCTTTTTGCAGCTGAGGATCTCAACAATAGCTTAGCTGCTTTAGCTTTATTTTGTTAGTTTATTACTGATAGATCTTCTCTTGTTCTCCTTAACAACTACTTAAGGTATTGTGTCCTAAACCATTGAAAGATGTTTCTGAAACCATTTAAAAGCTCAGATTGAATTGTATCATCGCACCATAGAAGCATGCGAGATGTTTTGCTTCAAAACACTATGGTCAGTTTAAAGGGTCAAACTCGGCTCAGCTGTAACAGGGACACATTTTTCTGAAGAAACGTTTTATACAATAGCGACATGCAAATAAATGAAATACCAAGATTTTTTTGGGGGGGGGGTTGAAAATATCCCCAAAATTCTGCCCAAAAAAATGGGCGCTTAATATTATTATATTATTATACGTTTTTTCGTCAATTAACATTTCAAAACTGACGCAGCTAAATACATCAAAGTGCATTCATGTAATTTTACACCCACACTACTCATACTGACAATACATTTCAATTGCATCAAGTGGTTGTTTACTTTTTTACATCAATGGTTATAGCTTATGATATGGAGTCTTTATCATTTTTAAAATAGTTTAAAATTAAAAAATTAAAAATTCTAAAATTAAATGTTTCGAACTCGTCTTATACAACAGGAATGAGCAGGACTTTCATTTAGGCAGTCTTACAGAATCTGCGTTATTTCATTTTCAAGAAATTCTATTTGTCTCCCAGAAACAATTTCACAGTTTGACCAGAACATTCCGAATATTTGTTGTTATTTGCATATTGTGTATATCCTTGGTTTTGCCAATCTTGTGTTTTCTTTGTTAGGATAAGAAAGAAGAGGCCATTAGTGACTGCTCTAGAGGTGAGACAGTGTGTATTGCTGATGCAGTGTGACCTGTACTGCAGTGCTAGTACAAAATGAGTATTTCCCTTGAAAGTATAAATCCATCCAATTCATTGGAGGTTTCAGCAGTTCACTGTCATAATAAACAATTGATTTCAAACCGCAATGTGACCTATTCATATAAAACAGGCATCGTATCTTTTTTTCAGCTATAGAGCTAAACCCAAACTACATACGTGCCATTCTACGTAGAGCAGAGCTATATGACAAGACGGACAAGCTTGATGAAGCTCTGGAAGACTATAAGTCTGTTCTGGAGAAGGACCCCAGCATCCCAGCAGCAAGGGAAGCATGCATGGTGAGCCATGTTGATCATCATTATTTCAGTCCAGCATTCAGTTTTATCTCAACACAGACTGAGCGGACAGACTGCACAATAATCTAAAAATAGTAAAAAATTAATCTGCATATAAATATAATGTATAAATCTGGGGTTTCTATCTAGAAAATGAGAAAATGTTCATTAAAAGCTGTTTCTCTGGACAGTGAGTGTTTCTGCTTTCTCAATAAACACTAATATTAGAATAAACACTAATAACAGTGAAACAGTAAACAGTGATGTGTGTGGATCAGTGTGTTGGCTTCACCCAGAGTCCCCCTCCCCTAGTGGACGCCCAGTGTTACTGCAGTTCCATTCAAATCACTGCTTTGGGCTCAATCAGTCCTTCATTAGATGAAACCAGGTGCTGATGGAGCTTCACACACATCCATGCAGTGACTGGAGGAGAAACCTGGAGCCGATCCTGTGTCTTCTACCAGCTCACACACCATCAGCTACTGTTTACACACAGATCTTCATTCTTTTCACGTTTTTGATCAATTCTAATGTTAACTTGTGTGTTTGCTGCTCAGAGAAACAGATTTAAACTATTAACGTAGGGGACTAAGACTTTTGCACAGTGCTGTATATCACAATGCGAAAATGGGACAAAATCATGTAGAATGAACACTGAATTAATTCAAATTTCTCTGGTGTTTGCAAACAACCAGCTTCATTCAGCAACAGTCCACATTCACATCATCCATCAGACCTCTCATGAGTGGATTATGCCACTGTGTTGTTCTTGTCTTTCGTTTACAGGATGTAAACTGCATCAGAGGCCCCTGTGTAGTTTAAGTTGTTTTGTGAGTGTTTAGAGCAGTTAAAGGTTTTATGGCAGCTTGAGGGTGGACTGTTCAATACGTGCACTGGTTTTTAAGTCATTAATATTGGGCTCTCTCACTACATAACAATGCAGGCTTACAGAGGCTGCCTTTCTCAAAACGTCATCCATTACTGTAAAAATATTCAGTGGACAACTTTCTCTTCTAGTTCAAACACAGGCTAAGAGAACGATTGAGGTGTGTTAGTGATAGGAGACTTTACCTATGGCTTCATAAGTGTAATCTGGGTTTCAATACAGATATATATAATATTATAGCTTTACAATATACTGTATATAATATTACTATAGCCTGACAGATTTAATTATGCCATGCTGCATGACTTAACGATGACCATGAAACAATTAAATGCATTAAAGTGAAGTGAAAGTGACCCTTTGTCATTGTGAACACACTCAAGCACCACAACGAAATGTGACCTCTGCATTTAACCCA
>JBBPDA010083934.1:0-12118 GCA_037974385.1 Arnoldichthys spilopterus
TATTTCTGTGACCATTGTGAGTTTTTCTTTCATTGACTGAAGGGTACCAACAATTTTGTCCACGTGTGTATATGTTTGAGGAGCGCACCAATGTGTGATTTGTAGGCTGGATACAAATTCAAAAAATGTTTGGAAAAAAAGTGCTGAAATGGGGATCACACTGATCTGAATAAAAACAATATAAATTACATTTACCTTAAGTTTGTTTATATGAGCTTTAAAGTGACATAAAATGAGAAAAATAAAAGCACTGTGTTCCAGCATTTTAGAGCTCAGTAAATGCATTAAATATCGGTTGGAAATATCAGTCAAATCCTAGCATCTGTTCGATGTCGATATTATTGATTAAAGCACATATCTGCCAATAACAGTGTGATATATTTTTGGAAGTGCCTCTATACATTTTTTTTTATTATTATTTTATATAGACACAATGATGCACAGTTTTTGTTCCTGGCTTCTATTTCAACTGCATAGGTATTAAACCTAATGTAAATATGGCTATTTTCATGACAAACTTGGATTTTATGACCACAGCCCACAAATGTTTTGTATTTACAGTGGTAAAACGGGTAGATTTTATCTTTTCTGGACAGTCCCAAGACATTCAAGACACTTCTGGACAGTTCTCACAGTTCCAGAATATTCTGGAAGTCTATTAAGCATAGCACAGGACCAAACCAAATAGAACTCCGTTACAAAATGTAATTAATGCATTGGGTGCATTTCCCAATGCTCAGTTTAAGCCTTTGATGAAAACACATAAATTATTATGAGACAAGGTTGTTGTTCAGTTTCCTACTCATTTTCAGTTTGGAAGTGAAAGTAACTTTGTGCAGTGTATTTAGTGCAGTGGCCCAGGTACTCAGTACTTTAAAAGGAAGTAACTAGTAACTGTAACTAATAACTAATCGTCTGTAACTTGCACAGCACTGGATTCAAGGTAATTTACCTAATGAAATGTGTTTTCTGTCTAATGAAAATAATAATTTTGTATAATACAAGTTTGTGTGTTTCAATTTTTTTTTTCAGTGCCTGAGAACACAACGAAAGCAGCCATGTCTGGCACCTATAATGACTCTTTGATCGATGTCTCCAGTGACAGCTTTTGGGAGGTACTAAACACACACACACACAATGTGATTTCACTCAATTGCTCATTTGCAATTATGCTTTTTTTTCATTTTCTTTTGCTGGCTCAGGTTGGGAACTATAAAAGGACTGTAAAGCGAGTGGATGATGGGAATCGGCTGTGTAATGACCTGATGAACTGCATCCATGAGCGAGCTCGTATTGAAAAGGCGTATGCACAGCAGCTTACTGAATGGGCCAAGCGTTGGAGACAGCTAATTGAAAAAGGTGAGCCTCTTAAAGCTAGAGGTGCCCACTTATATTCACTTCTGCAAAGGGAACTTGTTATAAACCATTATAATAAAAAAAAAAACCAGAAAATTGATTAAGCCTGAGGTAAATAGTTCTGCCTTGTGTTGAGCTTTAATAATACCCATCCAGACTGTGCAGTGGGCACTGGGTGTAACAAGTACCCAGGCAGGCAGCCATTATTGTGATGGCTGTTGTCTTGGTTGTTTTTATCTAAGGGACTGTCCTCCAGACTACTTAGTCAAATGCTGTTTACTTCCTCTACACTGAGTCTCATTGAGCTCTGTATTGACAGCATTGTTGTAGTGCTGCACAGTCCACAGACTAGCCTAAAATGACTTATTAACTTGTCTTAGCAGGAGAAACTGCATTTTTGTTTGTATCAGCCTGTTCTGGGTATTTCTAGCGAGGCCCTTTTGGGTTTGGTCTGTAGCTTCTGCTTTAAGTGATATTTCACCAAAAGAAACCAGAAAAGGTCAAATGTACATACATTTTCTAAAATGTAGTTGATCATCCAGCAGAAAGTGGAGAAGTGCCAGCAGGATGTACAGAAGGTGTGTTTGTGTGTTTTTGTAAGTGTACATCCGAGTTGCTGAGCTGTACGATGATCAGGGATTCGAAATATTTGATTGGAATGTGTTTAATGCGACTTGCTCACTAAATATCAAATGTCAGTGTTGTGGTATCGTTGTGTTGGTTGGGGAAATCAGACTAAGGAACGCTATGAGAAGTCTCTGGAAGAGCTGGATACGGTGACTCCTTAGTACATGGAGAACATGGAGCAGGTGTTTGAGCATTGGCAGCAGTTTGAGGACAAGAGGCTGAGCTTTTAGAGACAAAACATACCTGCATTATGTTTTTAAAGATGAATGGCTTTGGCTTTAACGGAGTTAATGAGAGTAAAGTTTTGCTGAATTGAACGATGTGCTCCAGGACCTCAATATGGGACCGTGGAGCGAGCATGGTGTGCTGTAATGACCGAGGCAGAGAAGGTAAGCGAGCTCCACATGGACATCAAGGCTGTTCTGATGGGTGAAGACTTCGAGAAGGTGAAGAACTGGCAGAAAGATGCCTACCATAAGCAGATGATTGGCGGCTTCAAGGAGACCAAGGAGGCCGACGACGGTTTCCGCAAGGCCCAGAAACCCTGGGCCAAAAAACTCAAGGAGGTACAGATACAATCAGATCAATTCTCTTCGTACAAATCTGCCTAAAAACACGTTTTTGTTAAGGCGTCAGTTTATGGTAACATAAGATATTAATAACAAAGGAGGCATTTAATGACCATCAAAACGACTTTCAGTCATTTCATTTTAACCTAGAAGACTTCATTTTCCCCTCTTTTTTTTCTCAACTCTTCTCACTTTTCTAAAGCAAATGGATAAGTCCTTTAATTTCTTTATCACCCAACCAAACCGTTAACATTCTAACATACATTTTCAAAGCTTTGTTGGATTTTTTTTTTTATTTGCTTAAATAAGATGAAAGCTAACGTGTTCTTACATTTAAGTCCTTTAAGGCGTATTTGCCTTCACCAACCTCATTTTCTCTGGAACGGAGTCTGACATTGCTTTGTCTTGTTTGTACAATCCATATCACCCTGTGACTGACTACAAGGTCAGGGAAGTGAAAAGCAGTCACACACAACTGTGTCAACAAGCTGCGTTTTGCAATACTCCATTGATGTTTTGTAGTACTCCGAAGAGCGCAGAGTGGCGTATTGTCCCCCAGACTTGATTACGCTTAGATATTTTGCAATCAACTGCATGTGCAGGGGTGGTGCAGACTCCTGTGTTTACTACATCTAGACAGAAGAGTCCAAGCATTTCAGACCTCCAATAGTAGTAGATTAACTGTGTAACTGACCCTCCTAAGAATGTATATCCTTTGCTTGATTTGGTTACAGCATGTTTACAGCATGCATGCACATTAAATTTAACTGTGCTGCCTGATCTGCATTGTGCTTATGAGTCATTGTATTATACATTATACATCACAACAGAATTTAATTTATTCATTTTCTTAGCAAAGCATTTACTAAAATGCTGTGTAACATGTAAAGTCAATGTCTACAGGGTAGAGGATTATCCTGTATTAACGTAGTGGAACCTGGTGAAGTGACTGTTGATAACAGCAATAAGAATACATTCAGTCTATACATACATTATATATTATTTCTAAATAACAATTACATTATAAAGCAAAATACTGTATTATCAGTCTCACATGGAGTACTGCAAAATAGCGCAGAAGCATGTTATGACACCTTTCTGTTTGTCCAAGTCTTTGGAAAATCTGCATTTCATGTTTGAGGGTACGATGAAGTGCAGAGTACAAAATGAGACGAATAATCAGTTGTGCGAAAGGCTTTCAAGTGTAAAAGCTCAGCGTATCACACTACTTTAGAATGTTCTACATTACTAGCAGAGCCATGCTGTCTTGTTTCTTCAGGTGGATACAATAAAAAAAGCCTACCACGCAGCCTGCAAGGAAGAGAAGTTGGCCACCAGCAGGGAGAACACCAGCAAGCTAGAAAGCAACGCCAATCCTGAGGCTCAGAAAAAGCTCCAGGAGAAAGTGGAGAAGTGCCAGCAGGATGTACAGAAGGTGTGTATGTGTGTTTTTGTAAATGTACATCCGAGTTGCTGAGCTGTAGGATGATCATGGATTCGAAATATTTGATTGGAATGTGTTTGATGCGACTTGCTCACTAAATATCAAATGTCAATGTTGTGGTATCGTTGTGTGTTGGTTGGGGAAATCAGACTAAGGAACGCTACGAGAAGTCTCTGGAGGAGCTGGATAAGGTGACTCCTCAGTACATGGAGAACATGGAGCAGGTGTTTGAGCATTGGCAGCAGTTTGAGGACAAGAGGCTGAGCTTCTTCAGGGAACTGTTGCTGGAAATGAAGCAGCACATTGATCTCTCCACCAACCCCAAGTAAGGGCAGACATAGCTTCAACCTACAATCACCACAAATTGGTAGTTTGCATCTCTGGTGCAAATAGAAATATACATGGGTTCCTACAAACCTTCATGAAACTGACATTAACAGACAGTGTATGTAAGGCAATACCTTTGATGTTTGATGTCCATTCACAAAAGTTTCTATACATTTTAAAAATGTATTTTTAGTGAGCTTTTCCAAGCTTAAACCCATATAAAACTTCAGCGCAAACCGTATTAAGACATCATTGCGATAACAACAAACGTTACATTTCCAAGCCTTAACATATTCTCTCTCTCTCTCTTACACACACATGCACAGCATGATTTACTGTGGTGTCGTAAAGCTTGTTGTGCCCTTTCAGGTTTCAGACTGTTTATCAGAATTTGGAAGACACAATCCAGGCAGCAGATACAGAGGAGGATCTGAAATGGTTCCGTTCCAATCATGGCCCGGGCATGTCTATGAATTGGCCTCAATTTGAGGTACACGCACACACGCACGCACTGACACTGATACAATGTTTCTTTGTAGTGTAGGCTGTACCTGTGATGAACAGTGTAATAGATATGGTGAAACGCGCTGCCTGGTCGGTTTAGTTAATTTTACAAACGTAGTGAGTGTGGAGAAGAAATCTGAAGTCTAGCTGAAGTGGAAGAAGGCTTTGTGCTTGTAGATCAAGTGATGTTTCACTGTTGCTCTTCTACTGTGACAGGACTTTATTGTTCAGAGTAACTTTAGTAACAGCTTACAGTGCAACAGAACCAGTCAGTCAGGTCGTGCACAGTTGTGTCTCCATGCATACAAAACCATATTGTGTACGAATCTGCATCTGTTGCAGTTGGATTGTACACAATCTTTCTCTCCATTTCACTGTTACTCTGATTTTGCTTTCTCTCACCCCAAATTTCTCATTCTCTTTAACAATTGACTGCAAGACTTTTTATTTGTAATGTTTGAACAGTTCAGACTACCTAAAAAAAATAGGTAGACTAAAGAGGCTCTCCTATGTAATTTTATATGTTGTTGAACAAAACACAGCTGTCCAAAGTGGACTCCCTCAGACAGTTTAAGCGAGGGATGCATCGATCTGACTTATTCAGTGCTGTTACTGATACCTGGGCTTTGGGTATGGACTGATACTGAAAACCAATCTGATACTAGGGGTGTAAAAAAAACCCCACCTTAAATCGTGCATGTACACAAACACAGAATTGATTTGACTAGACCAGCCCCATGGATCAGCCCATTGTTATCGATACCCAGTCCAAGCGGTTTGCATCAGTATCAGACCAATATCTCTTATCAATATCTTTAATACGTTTTAGCATAGACAATCATCAAATGTATATATATTTATTTTACTAAGGCAAACTTGGATTTCATCTTCTACTGTGATTGTGATAGTTAGAAAATACTGCGATACTAAATTTCAGTAGTGGTTGGAATGTGATGGAATGTTTTGTGTACAGTTGACAAAGGACACTTGCCAGATAGGTCCTGCCTCCTTAGAAAAACTACACAAACAGTGGTCTCTGCACCTAGTTCCATTCCTCTTTGTGTTAATCAGATTACATTTGACCAGTTGTTTCAGCTGAGCAGATTTAACCACAAAGTTCTAATTTGCTGGTAATTCTCCAGTAATGTCCTTTGCTGACTAACCCCTCTGCCTGTCCACTGATTGTGCTCTAATCCAGAAAGAGGACTTATCAAGGTCGCGTTTCCATAAGAGAAGGTCCATCGTAGTGAGTTTCGAACGGCCAATATTACTGCTGGCTTTAGAATGGTTTCTGCTTATTGGAGTGTGGTGTGTGTGTGTGTGTGGGGGGGGGGGCATGCTTTTGATCACAGGGTGTGGCCACTAAATGCTAGCATGCTAATAGTGCATAAGGTAGTAACTCCAGGCTTGTGATGTACTTGTAAACGTAAGTTCTGCTATTTCTTTTAGATTCACTTTGCAAGCTCTAGCTAGAAAACTTCCCAGATGCAGATCAGAGTAGAGCAGAATCTGTGTGAATGCTTACACAAGTTTGAATATGGACCAAATATTAGTGTGTACACTCTAGAAAACATGAAGCTATTCTTGAGTTTTCACTTTCCGAATTTGATTTTTACTGGTTGTCAAAGCTCTAAAAATGACGATGAATTTCCTCTGGTTGTAAGATTGGCAGTGTTGCTGGAGAGCCTGACCAAAGTTCTCACAAAAACAGAAATGAGCCAGACTGTAAACACAAACAGATCAACAGACAACACTCTAGAAACATCAATGCACTGTTGCTATTTGCAGGAAGATGTTTCTTCTGAATTGTATTTTTAATGTTGAATTTTGAATGAAACTGAAAGCAGCTGCATGTGTGAACAGTGCGTTCGTGCAGTCAGAGCGTACAAAGTTTAAGCTGTATTCTGGGTCTGTAACTACACCCTCTGGCTTCTCTCTCCTCCCTTTCCCTTGAGATTTGCGCAACAGGCTGATTTGCACCACTGCACTTGTACTGGTGCCCACCTTCCATATCATTTAATTTCTCATTCATTCATTTAAAAAGCCCTGCTGCTTTGCCCTTCCCTTCAGGCCATCAGTGTTTTGTGTCTCGTGTATATACACTTAGTTTACTCCTCGAAGCCAAAGCGTGAAATAGTGAAAAGGTGGCAAAACAAAAGACGCTAACAGCTTCTGATCATTTTGCACCAATAGCATTATTAGGAACTTCTTCTAAAAAGCATAACTGCCTGAAGCACTATTTTTATGCCGCCCAGTCAAGAGAGACCAGGTGAGAATTGCTTCAATTCAGTGGAACGGGTTCAAAATGTGACCAGTTGTAAATGGTGAATGAATAGACCTGCACACATGAACGTTCATTAACGTTTAACGTTTAAAGAGGCTCTGGAGTGCTGCTTTTTCACAGTTTTTTTTTAATACTGCTTGGAGCGTCCTGCTTCGTGTGTGTGTGCTGTGCCGATAGAAACATTTTTGTTTCACAAAGAAATATGACGCAGAGAACTTGCAAAACGTCTGTTTCATAAACAGCGTGAGGTTGCGATTGCTAACTCAGCCGTACTCCGCCAGAGATGTAATCTGGCAAGAAGGTACATGTTTCTGTGATAGAGCTGTGACAGTTCATCCTGTTTAACACTAACAGAGTTGGTAGAGTAGTGCTAGTTCATTGCTTCAGATATTAATATTAAACTTAAATGTTGATTAATATATAATATTAATGAACATATGCTACAGTGTGTTTCAACTTTTTAGGGACAGTTTTGTATCTCCACGTTAATGTGTGCGTGTGTTCGTGTGTCGTGCTAGGAATGGTCTGTAGATCTTAACCGGACACTTACCCGGAGAGAAAAAAAGAAACCAAATGATGAAGTGACTCTGACCGGCATCAACCAAACAGCAGAACAGATATCAAAGGCCAACAACAGGTAATCCAAGCACAGTTCATAACATTTTATAGTTCATTTTCATTTATTTTATTTATGTATGTTTTTTCACACTGATGCTTCCTGACACCTTATTGTATGAACGATGCTTAGCAAATATAACATCTAGAATCTAAAGGTAAAGGTTTTTTTTTAACTTGATGCTTAAAAGAATCTAAATTCTAAATAATTTCATTCTTAATATTGTAGTTTTAAATCTTTATCTGTGCAATATAAAGACATATGTAGCATATTTAGTGTTGCTAGCTAGCACAAACAATCAAAAATGGATCTGTCATCTGAAATTCAAAAGGTACAGTAATTTTACTGGTGAACAGAGATTATTACGCACCATATCTTACACCTGATCACATGCCAAAATGTGATATGTTGGGACTGTGGAATCCAGACCAAGTGGGAGTCTTACACCTGCTTCTGTCATGGCTTTACTCTTCTCTTTTTTTAGCTCTACAGCTGATTGTGTACATTATCTTTATCCTATTTTAATTATAATTGGCTCCTTTCTTCGTTTTCACAATAAGAAGCCAGTTTTCATTTCTGGAGCTTGATCGGAATCGTGTGACATTGTGAGTGATCTTGTAATGTGTGCGGAGGAACGTGTCAAATTTAAGCCCCAGATAATGCACATAAAATGGAGCCGGAACGTAAAGGCGCATACTAGTTTACAGTACAGTGCTTCTCCAGCTTTTGTTGTAGTGTAGACTGATGTCTCCATTTTCTAACCATGTTTTTATCCACAGTTTGGGTTTTTGCTCTGCTTTTAGTCTTTTTAAGTCACAGATGGGTCCAGTCCAGTTTCAACTTTGTCAAACAATGATTCAAAGAGTTTGGATCGCAGTTAGCGTGTTGGGAAGTCGTGTACACTCAGCTTTTAATTACTGAGAAACACATTTCCAGTATCCAGCCATAGGCAGTTATGGCTTGGGCGTTGTACGCCAGTGCAGTCAAAAGTAGATCTGCAGACTTCCTTCCTAAAATACAGTAGTAGCCCCCTGATTTAAATAGATATACCCTGGGGAATCTTCACCTGCTTGACCTTATGGTAAGGGGAGTGCTCATGCTACTTCACTGGCAGTTACTCAGTCAACCTTGGTTGGTCTGAATGTTTGCTTTCCTGGCTTGTCCTTTTTCCGGCGGACCTTGTGTCTGCAGAGGGAGTAACCTGTAAAAATGTGAAGCATTCCAGAAGTGCTTAACCTTTATTTGACCAAGCATAGCGACAGCAAGCTCCTCTCTAACCTCAGCAGAACCTGGATTGCACCTTTGAGTGGGTGTGAGAGTAGCCGGAGAGAAAAGAGGGAAGCATAAAGACATGTAAAGCATTGTCAGTAGCCCTGATAGTACCGGCATTGTCTTACACTTGGCTGTCTTCCTTACCTCTGCCTCAGTTGGCCTCTATGTCATACTAACAGTGACTCTGGAAGGCAACATAAACAGCCTCAAGTAGCACAAATGGATTCACGGTTTCATGTAGACATAATCTCTCATGTAACTGGTGCCATATGGTGGAAATTTTTCATTGTTTACTCGATCACCAGTTGTATTTCTGATTGTTCAGTTAATAGACTTATCAAATGTTATTTTTTAGAAGGATGACCATAAACAGTTCGTCTACTGAGCAGTGTAGTTCAGATTATGGTTGTCAAGTGGCAAAATGGTCAAAGAATGTTCTATGAACAGTGCAGTAGTTTAAATATATTTTCAGTTATGCAAATGTGCAGTTATTTATGGAGTTATGTAGTTTAGAGTTGTTTTTGAACAAAATAACATATTTTTCTGTTTCTATAGGTTCTATCATTTCTACTGCCAGTTCTTTGTTTACTGTCTGTTTAACCGTTTCTGTTTTGTCAAAATAATCACAGCACTATCAGCTACAAATGCCATGTATTACTCCCATGTGTGAATGATTCACTGTTTACTGTGTGTTCTAGATCTGTGATGTAAATGCCCACAGACCTGTTTGGCTACATGCATGTTACAGTAATGCCTCTCTGTTGGTAGTGTGGCTGTGCCCAGTAGCACAGAACCAGTGGGCTTAAACCCATTCGACGATGAAGATGAAGAGGAGATGCCAGCGGAGCAGCCCAACAGCAGCCCAGTCAATGCGAAAAAAGAGGAAGTTATTTCCAAAACGTTGGTGAACGGAAAGCACCTGTTCTGCTGTTCTGCAGTGCATCTCTCTCTCTTTCTCTCTCTTGCTCTCGATCTCACTGTCTCTCTCGCTCTTTCTCTTGCTCTCGCTCTTTCTCTTGCTCTCGCTCTTTCTCTTGCTCTCGCTCTCTCTCTTTCTCTCGCTCTCGTTCTCTTGCTCTCGTTCTCTCTCTCTCTCTCTGTCTCTCTCTCTGTCTCTCGTTCTCTCGCTCTTGTTCTCTCATTTTCTTGCTCTTGATCTCTCGCTCTCGTTCTATCTCTTGCTCTCGTTCTCTCTCTCTATTGCTCTCTCTCTCTCTCTCTCTTTCTCACTCTCGCTCGCTCTCTCTCGGTCTTTCTCTTTCTCTCTCTCTCTCGATCTCGTTCTCTCGACCTCGCTCTCTCACTCTCATTCTCTCGTTCTCTCTCTCGTTCTCTCGCTCTTGATCTCTTGCTCTCGTTCTCTCTCTCGTTCTCTCGCTCTTGATCTCTTGCTCTCATTCTCTCTCTTGCTCTCGCTCTATCTCTCTCTCTCTTGCTCTCGTTCTCTCTCTCTCGTTCTCTCTCTCTTGTTCTCTCATTCTCTTGCTCTTGATCTCTCGCTCTTGTTCTCTCTCTCTATTGCTCTCTCTCTCTCTCGTTCTCTCGACCTCGCTCTCTCGACCTCGCTCTCACTCTCATTCTCTCGTTCTCTCGCTCTCTCTCGTTCTCTCGTTCTCTCGCTCTCTCTCGTTCTCTCGTTCTCTCGCTCTTGTTCTCTCATTCGCTTGCTCTTGATCTCTTGCTGTTGTTCTCTCTCTTGCTGTCGTTCTCTCTCTTGCTGTCGTTCTCTATTGCTCTCGCTCTCGCTCTCGTTCTCTATTGCTCTCGCTCTCGTTCTCTCTCTTGCTCTCGCTCTCGTTCTCTCTCTTGCTCTCGCTCTCATTCTCTCTCTCTCTCTTGCTCTCGTTCTCTCTCTCTCTCCTTCTCTCTTTCTATTTTTCTGGCCTCTGTTTCTGTTACAGTTGTCTTTATACATTTTACTTTCTTTTCTATCCTTCTGTTCTTCTTTCAGGTGGCTGTTTTTTTCTCTGCATGGTTGTATAGTGAAGATACTGCATATACACCTATACACGCCCTATGCCCTGTGTTTTTGTCTTTAACATTTTTTTGTTCTGCAGAGCAGCCTGGTCACCCTTTGAGCCGTGCCAGTGTTCAGCCAGACCTTTTTAAATAAGACACTTAAAAAGTCTCAAGTTTACACAAACCCTTTTTCTGGAAAAGTTGGGACATTTTGCAATAAAAACAAATGTGCTTTTATTTAACTGACAAAAGTGCAAAGAACCTTTTAATGTTTTGGTTGGCCAACCTGATTATGTTTTTAAATATAAACACACTTTTAATTTGATGCCTGGAGCAAATTAATCTAAGAAATTCTCATGTTGGGGGAAATGTTCTGAGTCAAGTATAATGGTCTGACTGTAACAGCGTCACAGTTTCTGTTCTCTTATGTTTTTTTCTTTGTTTGTTTTTGTGGGGTTTTTGTCTTGTCTTGTGTCCTCTGTGCAGGGGAGTGTGTTAGTGCTGTCCCCTGGAGGGGTTTATCAGACTGCAGCCATCTCCTGGGCGTTAACTCTTAGAAGTCGAGAGTTATGTTAAGCAATGCTATCTATTTGTTAGTATGTAATTGGAATTACATAGTTACACAGATAATTATGATTAACGCAGAGTTTGACAATGCAGTAGTGTATATATATATATATATGCAGCAGATCAAATTCAAATTCTTATTAAAATATCTCCTACTTACATTGATTAGGGCTCTTGTTGGTTTTGTGATGTGTAATGACCATGAAATAGACTGAATTGTTTTTTTCTTTCCGTTTTATAAGTATGAACATTCTGAGCTTTAATTTATCATCTCAAAATTCAGTCTTTACACATGTAGCAACAAGTCGACCAATGAGGTAGAGGTGGGGAAAAAAGGTATCTTTTTTTTTTTTTAAACTCTGTTTTATTTGGACAATCAGGCATTTACATCCAACATATCAAACAACAATAGAACTCTGTCCAGTTTTAACCAATTTAACAACCGCATAAACAATCAAAACACAAAAACAAACACACACACACACACACACAAAAAAAAACAAAACATATTTACAAAAACATTCAGCCCTTACAAAATTAAACCTTCTCTATGTCGTGTAAAAGGTCATCAATAGAAAGACCTGTGAGCTATC
>JBBPDA010083974.1:0-12116 GCA_037974385.1 Arnoldichthys spilopterus
ATCAGAGTCAGCATCACTTTCTACACCACAGTAGCTCTTCTGTGGGATCAGACCAGACGGGCCTTCACTCCCCACATGCAGCAGTGAGACTCAGGTGCCCATGACCCACCAGAGAGTTACCCCCCCCCCAGGAATTAATAAAGGATAATTAAATAAAAAATAAAAACAATTAATTACATTTTATATGTATTAAATAAATGAACGACTTCACGGTTTACAGTGCGCCGTTCAATGCTCTGTAAACGATATTTTAGTCGTATTAGAAGCTTATTTGTAGACAGTTGGTAATACTATTGGTAAGAGCCAGCACCTACACTGATCAGCCATAACATTAACACCACTGACAGGCGAGGTGAGTAACATTGACTCTCTAGTTATTTCATTACAGTGGCACCTGTCAGGGGGGTGGGACACATTAGGCAGCGAGTTTACAGTCAGTCCTTGAAGCTGATGTGCTGAAAGAAGGAGCGTAAGGATCTGAGCCGCTTTGACAAGGGCCTTATTGTGAGGTTCTAGAGTCTGAGCGTCTCCAGAACGGCAGCTCTTGTGGAGTGTTGCAGGTGTGCAGTAGTCAGTACCTACCAACAGTGATCCAAGGAACAACAAACATTGGTCATGGGCACCCGAGGCTCACTGATGCATGTGGGGAGTGAGGGCCCGTCTGGTCTGATCCCACAGAAGAGCTGCTGTGGTGTAGAAAGTGATGCTGACTCTGATAGAAAGGGGTCAGAACACACAGTGCCTCAGTATCAGGCAGCTGGTGTTATTGTTATGGCTGATCTGTGTATATATGATGTGTCATTGTCTGTATTTATTACTAATGCTGATGCTTTTACGGCCGTGACACACATAGTGTGGTGGTGTGTCTTGGCTGTGGCCTAGTGTCACTAGCGTAAGGATAAGCTGCCAGAGCAGAGAACATTCAGTCCAGATAAGAGTCTCTGCCAAGTGAATGTCAATGTCAATGTAAACGAGTGCAGCTCTCTAACCTCACACACTGACCTACAGTCAGACGAGACAGTTTAATCCAGCCAGAAATTATGTGTGCATGAGTATCCATTGTTTTGCCCTTTTCTAACCTGGACTAGAACATTATATAATGAATAATGGACACTAGGTGGCACACTACGCCGGAGTTTGGGCCATATCTACCCAACAGACGCCCTGACATCCTGCAGAACCAGATGTGAAGCCCTTTACTCAACTGCACCAGTGTGGTGATAATAGAACCCAGGAGCGGAATCTGGATTCAGGGCCCAGATGTGAACCCCGGGACTAAACTTCACCAGTATGGTGATTACAGAATCCAGGAGCGGAATCTGGATTCAGGGCCCAGATGTGAAGGCCTGTACTAAACTGCACCAGTATGATGATTATAGAATCCAGGAGCGGAATCTGGATTCAGGGCCCAGATGTGAAGGCCTGTACTAAACTTCACCAGTATGGTGATTACAGAATCCAGGAGCGGAATCTGGATTCAGGGTCCAGATGTGAAGGCCTGTACTAAACTGCACCAGTATGATGATTATAGAATCCAGGAGCGGAATCTGGATTCAGGGCCCAGATGTGAAGGCCTCTGGTTCAGTATGTAATTATCAGGGTGAAGTTTTACTGTTTTACTGGATCAAGGTTTGTGTTTTGCATGTTATTCTCACACAGTGTCCAGTGTAAGGACTGTAGTCTGGTTTTCTGGGCTGTGAGAGGTGAGGTGTGATTTTGTCAGAGATTAATTCTGTACTCTTTTTGCCATCCAGGAGGATCTCAGAAATCTCCACCAACATCAGGATCTGTCCTTTCCCCCTTTTCTCATCCGCATTCTGACACGTTTTTTCTGGTAATTCTGAAAGCTGGTTTGTTTTCCTCCAGTCCTGCTTCTCTTATTGGATGTTCAGCTTTCAGGTTGAACAGGTGTGGTGGAAGTGTGCAGCCCTGTCAAACCCGTTTGCTGTTGTGAAGCCAGTGGCTATTGTCTGTTTTAACTGTGGCTTGTTGATCAGTGGCAGAGGCGTCAGTAGGGTTGTGAAACATCTGAGGCTGCAGTATTTTGAAGTGAGGGAGTTTGGGGTTAGAGTTATGATCTGTCCGCCTGTAAATGCACAGGCATGTGTGGTGAGGTGTCTATGAAAGCAGTGGGGACAATCATTTTGTAATTTTTCATTTTTCACAATTCATCATGAATTACTTAGTATTCAGTAGTAAGTATTCAGTATCCACTATGAGTTATTCAGTATCCAATAGTAAGTATTCATTATCCACTGTGAATTATTCAGTATCTAGTAATAAGTATTCAGTATCCACTATGAATTATTCAGTATCTAGTAGTAAGTATTCATTATCCACTGTGAATTATTCAGTATCTAGTAATAAGTATTCAATATCCACTATGAATTATTCAGTATCCAATAGTAAGTATTCAGTATCCACTATGAATTATTCATTATCCAGTAGTAAGTATTCGGTATCCACTATGAATTATTCAGTATCCAGTAGTAAGTATTCAGTATCCACTATGAATTATTCAGTATCCACTATAAAATATTCAGTATCCAATAGTAAGTATTCAGTATCCACTATGAATTATTCAGTATCCAATAGTAAGTATTCGGTATCCACTATGAATTATTCAGTATCCAGTAGTAAGTATTCAGTATCCAATAGTAAGTATTCAGTATCCACTATGAATTATTTAGTATCCAATAGTAAGTATTCAGTATCCACTATGAATTATTCAGTATCCAATAGTAAGTATTCAGTATCCACTATGAATTATTCAGTATCCAATAGTAAGTATTCGGTATCCGCTATGAATTATTCAGTATCCAATAGTAAGTATTTGGTATCCGCTATGAATTATTCAGTATCCAGTAGTAAGTATTCAGTATCCACTATGAATTATTTCTGAATTTTTCCTGACCGTGTAGAGTGACCGACAGGCCGCTGACATTAACGGTGCTCATCCTTCACACTGCGCAGAAACAGCCGCGGTGTTAATCACAGTGTGTGTGTTTACGGTCCGTGACATGTTCCCGCCAGAGAACTACACGTCCCACAATGCACCACGACTGCTCAGTTGACGGAGCGCGTGCCGGGCGCCTGATGTGGGCGGTCGTGGCGCGGGGCCGCGGCGCTGATTGGCTGTTCGGGGGCGTGTGGGCGCGCGGGGGCGTGCGAAAGTGCAGGGCGCTCGCGGGCAGCGCAGTCAGCTGACAGCGCGCGCACCGTTCGGGAGGCATGGCGAGCTCGCAGCGCTACAGCGACAGGGTGGCGGTGGTGACCGGCGGCTCTAAAGGCATCGGCAGAGGAATCGTCAAGGTGTTCGGTAGGTGCGCGTGTGTGTGTGTGTGCGTGCTCTTTGTGAGGACCCAGTGTCCCCATAACGACAGGAATACTGGAAAAGCTGTAGAAGTGTGGAGGTTGTGCTGGTCCTCGTCTCTTTAGAAGAGAAAACACTGGAGAAGCAGAAATATTCAGGTCAGGGCTCGGTTTAGGTATCGGTGTAGTTTGACAGTATGACAGAAGTCAATGGAAAGTCCTCAGAAAGACAGCACTACCAACCTGTGTGTGTGTAATAAGGCTGCTCTGTTGTGTTTGTTTGCAGTGCAGAACGGGGCCAAAGTTGTGTTCTGCGCCAGAGGAGGTAAACACACGACTCCACCTTTCACTCTTTAGCCTGTTTATTACTTCAGCTTTGTTTATTTGTTTGTTTACATTTGTTTACGAACTTGTTTGTCTGGGAATTAACATTCTCCTTCACGCGCTCAGCCATGGACTTCCTCTTCCTCTTCTTCCTCTTCCTCTTCTTCCTCTTCCTCTTCTTCCTCTTCCTCTTTTTCCTCTTCCTCTTCTTCCTCTTCCTCTTCTTCCTCTTCCTCTTTTTCCTCTTCCTCTTCTTCCTCTTCTTCCTCTTCCTCTTCTTCCTCTTCCTCTTCTTCCTCTTCCTCTTCTTCCTCTTCCTCTTTTTCCTCTTACTCTTATTTCTTCTTCCTCTTCTTCCTCCTCTTTCTCCTCTTCTTCTCATTTTCTTAACAGTTTCAATTGTTTTGTTTTTTCTTTTTCTGCTTCTGTTCATTTTCTTTGTGCATTTCTTTCTTTACTATGTTATTACTTTATATTGCTGTTATTATTATTATTATTATTATTATTATTATTATTATTATTATTATTATTATTTCATTTGCTTATTTACTTACTTTATTACAGCACTGTGCTAAAGTCTTAGCCCCCTGTGTTAGAGCCGTTTCTCTGAGCAGTGAGTCTCATTCTGTAGCTAAAACACACGTGAACATTAGACTCAGAGCAGCAGTGGAGAGAACGAGGATCTGTGTGTAAACAGTAGCTGATGGTGTGTGGTGGTTAGAAGACGCAGGTTCGGCTTCAGGTTTCTCCTCCAGTCGCTGCGTGGACGTGTGTGAAGCTCCATCAGCACCTGATTCATCTAATGAAGGACTGATTGGGCTCAAAGCAGAGATTTGATGGGAGCTGCAGTACCACTGGGCTCCACTAGGGGAAAACTGGAAAACACTGTTTACTGTATTAATGTTATTAGTGTTTATTGTAATATTCGGGTTTTTGAGAAACAGAACCACTCGCTGCACTGAGAAACATTTACTAAGGGGAGGGGGGGCAGAGACTTTTGCACAGTAAATATGAATAGTTTTTTCTCTGCGGTGTATTTATTTATCTGGCCTGGTTTTGCTCGTCGTTAGGCGAGGCAGGGAAAACTCTGGAGGCCGAGCTGAATAAAGCAGGACCAGGCTGCTGCCTCTTCGTGGCCTGTGACGTGTCGAAGGAAGAAGACATTAAGGTAGGCCAGCGGTGACCCCGCCGCGTGACCCCGCCACGTGACCTGTGGCGCCCTCCAGTGGACCGCGTTTTGTTGAGCATTTCTCTCTCTCTCTTTCTCTCTCTTTCTCTCTCTCTCTCTGTTTCTCTCTCTCTTTCTCTCACTCTCTCCCTCTCTCACACTCTCTCTCTTTCTCTCTCACTCTCTCTCCCTCCCACTCTCAATTTCTCTCTCACTCTCTCTAACTCTCTCTCTCTCTCTCTCTCTCTTTCTCTCTCTCTCTCTCTTTCTTTCTCTCTTTCTGTCACTCTCTCTCACACACTCTCTCTCTCACTCTCTCTCTCTTTCTTTCTCTCTTACTCACTCACTCTCTCACTCACTCTCTCTCACTCTCTCTCTCTCTCTCTCTCTCTTTTCCTCAGAGACTCATCTCAGTGACTATCGAGCACTTTGGACGACTGGACTGCTTGGTCAACAACGCTGGATGGCGTAAGTAGCCAGAGTTCGCGAAGACCCGTAGTTCCTGCAGGACCTTACTGCACTGCCGGCCTTTAAACACATTCATATGCATGCTCTCTCTCTCTCTCTCTCTCTCTCTCTCTCTCTCAAACCCCCCTCACAAGCCCACGGACGAGACCACGGCAGAGGAGTTCAAAGACCTGCTCAACCTCAATTTGATCAGCTACTTCCTGGCATCCAAGGTGAAAGCCCTCGAACCGGTCTTTCCTGTGCGCTCGGTGCAAACGAACGCCATTCTTCTCTAATCGCTCAGTTCCTCTTTCTCTTTGTAAGAGCACGAGCTCGCGAAGCTCGGCCTCAGCCGCTCCGCTCACCCAGCTCTTCTGAATTCTCTCTGGACAGTTCGCGCTTCCCCACCTGCGGCAGACGCAAGGCAACATCATCAACGTCTCCAGCCTGGTGGCCTCTATTGGGCAGAAGCATGCTGCACCCTACGTGGCCACCAAGGTGAGCTGCCCCCCCTCCCCCCACCCCCCATCATCATCAGCGCATTTTTAGCAGTCAGCTTCAGAATGACCCTGTGAGAGAAATATGTAAATTAGTCGTTTTGGGGCCGAAACAAGGGGGAGGGTTCAACTGCTTGTGCTCAGTGAAACATGCCGTGCTTCTCTTTGTCCACTAGGGGGCGATCATTTCCATGACTAAAGCGATGGCTGTTGATGAAAGTCGCTTCAATGTCAGAGTCAACTGGTGAGAGAGGTTTTCCCCCTGATCACACAGGGGCCACACACTCACACACTGTTCGCACAGGGGCCACACACTCACACACTGTTCGCACAGGGGCTGCACTCTAACACACTGTTCGCACAGGGGCCACACACTCACACACTGTACACACAGGGGCCACACACTCACACACTGTACACACAGGGGCGACACACTGTTCGCACAGGGGCCACACACTCACACACTGTTTGCACAGGGGCCACACACTCACACACTGTTCGCACAGGGGCCACACACTGTACACACAGGGGCCACACATTCACACACTGTTGGCACAGGGGCCACACACTCACACACTGTACACACAGGGGCCACACACTGTTCACACAGGGGCCACACACTTATACACTGTACACACAGGGGCCACACACTCACACACTGCTCACACGGTTCCTGTGTATATAATTAACGCTTCTTCAGTTCAGTTTGTAATAAAACCTCATTAACATATATGGCATATATAACAGATGAACTACAGGCTGTAGTCTGTCTGTATCTCAGCCTCTCTCCCTCTCTCTCTCTCTCTCTCTCTCTCTCTCTCTGAATCAGTATGTCCCCCGGCAACGTGATGACCCCTCTGTGGGAGGAGCTCGCCGGACAAACACCTGATGCTTTGGCCGCTATTAAAGAAGGAGAGAACGCACAGGTGCATGTCCAGCATCCGCTCATATATATACATATATATATCTAGCGTTCAGTTAGACCGAGGGTTTATTTTTTATTTAATAAAACTAACCTTTCCATTATTTTTTATTATTATTATTATTGTTAAAACAGGATGATTAATAATAATGACAATAAATAAATATTAAGCAATAATAATAATAATGCATTTTATAAAATATAGACATTTTTTATATAACTGTATAAGTTGTTAATAATATTAACATATTATTCTGTGTAATATATACATTATATTATTAATAACAACGACAATACAACATGTTATAGTCAGTTTTTAAAAATGTATAAGCAATTGTTTCATAAATATACATTATAGGCTATTGAGTACATTTCTAAAAAATTATATGCTCATAATATTAATATTTTATTTTGTATTATATGTAAATTATGTTAATAATAATGTCAAAAATACTACAACAATATTTTAGAAATGCATAATATTATGTATGTAATTGCTTTTATTACTGTTACTAATATTAGCATCATAAAGGGCTAATATTAATTAATATTTTTGTAAATATATATTGTTATAAATCATACTTTAAATAATGATAGCATATATAATAATTAATAAAAAAAATTTGGCTGATAATCCTATTTGTAATAATAATAATAATAATACAGTAATAACGTGTGTTTTGAGTTGTGTTTCTGAGCTCCAGGCTGAAGAGGACAGTGCGCTCACTCACATCTCCCTCTTTCCCTCGTCCTGAACAGCTGCTGGGCCGGATGGGGACCGAGGAGGAGAGCGGACTGATGGCTCTTTTCCTGGCAGCCGACGCCACTTTCTGCACTGGGATCGACCTGCTGCTGAGCGGAGGAGCCGAGCTGAACTACGGCTTCAAAAGCCAAGTTTCCTAAAGGCCCCGGTGTCTCCGCGCCGCAGCCGAGGCCTTTAGAGGAGCAGTCCAGAACGTTTACAGCACTAACAGTAAAAGTCCAGTGAAAAAGGTAATCAGCTATCAATATGCAAATGACCCGCGCCAACTGCCTTAGCCACATTAGCATGTCCCTCTAACTCGCCAGCTTCAAGCTCTCTAATGTTTACTTATGGAGAAGGGAACAACACAACAGTCACACCACCATTCAACGACGACCGAGTCCGTTCAGGTGCCTTAACGAGCGACTACTTGAAGAACAGTCCTTTAATATCGAGGGAACATCAGTATCGCGATCATGCTGCTACATTGTGATGCCTTTCTGTGTATTAACGGGCCCATATCATCAATTCTCTTCACTTAAAAAGTCTTTAAAAATGTTCAAACGTCCACTTCCCTCCGTCCGTACAGTCCACTACGCTTCCTGTTTTCAAATCACACTTTTTGTGATGTCACAAACCCCAACACACTTACATATGCCTCCTTATTCAGCCTACAGCAGTGTAGCCCCGCCCATTCACTCTGAAGTTCTAAGGAGTGTTTCTGCCCTGTGTTGCTGTTCAAATGAATACAGTTGCGATACAGGGCAGCCAATCAGAGCAGAGCTTACTTACAGCCTGTTTCGCCATAAGGGATGGACAGAGGTTGGGAGATTTTCGGCGTGAAAAATGTAGAATATGGGTCCTTTAAAGACACATCGGCCAATCAGAGGAATTAACGGTTGAAGGGAAAATAATACAACCTTTGCTGGTCTACACGAACACCTCAGGAACACTGTGATTGGTTGGAGGCTCATTTGCATATTGCGGCCTTCTGCGAGGTCAGTATTGCAGAGAGCGATACCGCCGTAACCATTAGCAGAGCGATAAAGACGGATAAAGTGAAAGGTTCTTACACATTCCTGATGTTCGCTGAAGCGCACAGGTGCGAGGTCGCGTGCGGACAGTGGACAGACTGCAGCCACACTGATTTTGTTCAGTAATGTTTCATAATTTCGAGTGACATCAGCATATTTCTGAGGACGTTTGGACAATAAATGGACGTGATGACCTAACGTTACTGTGTCCTGTGTTTTTATCTCGTCATAAAGTGACCGTAGCCAGGAGGCGTCAGGTATTTATCCATGGTTTGGTCTAATCACTCTCTCATTTCCACAAATGCGGTTTTCAGCCACAGTGGTGCTTGAAAGTTTGTGAACCCTTTAGAATTTCCTAAACTTCTGCATAATTTTGACCTTAAACATCATCCCATTCATCACCGGAACATCATCACCCGGATCTGAACAGTAGATACAGTGAAAGTGACTCTTTGTCATCGTGAACACACTCAGGCACCACAACGAAATGTGACCTCTGCATTTAACCCATCACACGTGCACACGTGGGGCAGCGGGCAGCTACCAACAGCGCCCGGGGAGCAGTGTAGTGGGACGGTACCTTACTCAAAGGAACCTCAGTGTTAAACTAACAAACATTTGATCCGTTTTCTTAATACTTCTCTGAGAAGTTTTAAGTTTTTTCCAGGAACAGAACCTTGCTCACTGGTGCTTCAGTGGTACTTGTACTGGTCTGGGATTTGAACCGACGACCTTCAGGTCACAGGGGCAACTCCCTAATCCTTACACCACCACTGCCTCAAATACCAAATACTGCACAAAGACAAAAGACCCTAAAAATGTTAATGATTCGGGTTTGTCAAGACGTTACGCACAGAGAAGACACATCATATCAGGTGGTTACTGGCTACTTGTCTGACCTGAGCTCTGAGCTGAACTCTGCCATACAATCAGCATTTAATATGAAGCAAAAAAAATCATACACTTAACAATAACATCGTGTAAACATCCCACTGACTTTATTGCTTATAAAGCTAAAGGGTAAAGTTCTTGAGCGAATGTTGACGTTTCCTTGACAAAGCCTGCGAACAACCTACGAAGAACTGAACAATGGTGAAAACACTAGATTCAGTGACTATTTGTCATTGTGAACACGCTCAAGCACCACAACGAAATGTGACCTCTGCATTTAACCCATCACACGTGTACATGTGGAGCAGCGGGGGGCTACCAACAGCAGCCGGGGAGCAGTGTAGCGAGATGGTACCTTACTCATGGGAACCTCAATGGTGCCCAGGGACTTGAACCTGCGACCTTCAGGTCTCAAAGGCAGCGTCCTAAATACTAGGCCTCCACTGCACGGGTTTAATATTCCAGTCTGTTTAAAATCCATTTCTGAAGCATTTCACTAACAAAATATAGTGTAATGTTGTTACTGTGGTTCTTCAAGGGTTCTCTAGTAACAGTAATGGTTTTATATAGAACCATAATAACCACTAGAACGTTTAGGTGGTTCTTATGGTGCCTCCTTTACTATGATGGAAAACTTACAAATTTATTGCACCAAAAATAGGTGTTATTGTACCGTAGAGGCCTTTTTGGTAAAAGTGCACCTTCTTTATTCCTCGTGTGTCTTTTTGGCCCTTAGCCCACCACGCACAGCACAGAAAAATTGAGCAAAAATAAATAAATAAAAAAACTGTCCTCTACAAGACTAAATCTAAACATGTGAGAACTTATTAGTGCTGCCTTTAAGCCAAAGCTTTATATTAAACATTATTACAGCAGTTGCACAGAGTCTGTGAGCCAAGAAAAAAAACAAAAAAAAACAAACGGAAACTCGTTTCGCCCAATCAGCGAAGCCGAAGGCTCACACGCCCCTTGGTCTGACCAATCAGCATCGTCTCCTCTCTTGCGCGTACTTATTTAACCCTTTTAAGAAGTAATTTCACACGGCTCCGACTTTAGCGTGTTTTTAATGTGCCTGAACGTTTCTCAGCGCGCGCGCGTTTCTCAGTAATACTGAGTTTTCTGTTTATTTATTTTACAATTTAAACTTCGCGTTTTCGAGCGGAAGCTTCGGCTTAAGCGGCTTATCAATGCTACTCAGAGGATCACGGTGACGCGAAGCCGACCGGGACAGCACAGGCTGACAGATTTGTCTTATATTGTTATTAATGTTCGTGTATTTTATTTAAACACAGAAGGTGAACAGCGACCTTGCTGCGGAACTCTCATCCGGAACTCCGGTGTTGAAGTTTTTTGCGCTAAGTCGGACGGTTTTTGTGTCCTCACCGTAGCGGTGCGATGGCGGCGCTGAGGGCGGTGAGTGTGTGTTGTTTTTTCTATTTTTCTGCGTGTTGCGAACGTTTCTGTGGATAATTACTAAGTGCATTTAAACGTGTGTGCCTCGTTCAGATAAACTGCGATCCCCTTTTGCCGCTTTGCGCTCTCGGCGCGTCGTTTTTTCGCCTTTTCCTCCACGCTGCGGGAACATTGTGCGCGTTCGATGTTTTGGCCGCGTAGTTTTCGAGAATCGTCTGTATAACGTTGATTAAAACGATCGTATTGACGTTTAGAGCGTAAAGCCGAAGTGCTGAAATGTTTCTAGATTCTCCCTATAATTCAGTGTTCAGTATGTGAACCGAGTCATTCAGAGTGTGAACTGGTTCAGACTGGGATTCCTCTACAGTGGTGGTGAATGGAACCAGACGTCGCGTCTCCAAGACAACCATTGAATCTCCTCCCCACCTCCCCACCCCCAGTGAAGCTCCACGTGTCTCTGTGGAATGTTGATGATGGTAATCTGAGCTCAGTCCCACTGGGGGACTATTTTAGCCTCACAGCGCCCTGCATGTATCCCTCCACCATGAACAGGTTCAGTTTTAGGCCCAAAATCTTTTCCAAACTCTGGTAGAACAGTGTCTCAGGCGTCAGCAGCATCTCCATCACCAGCTCATGTCTGTGAGGAGCTTGAACAGGGACCGGACGTCTGGTTCCATTCACCTCAAATGTGAACAGTTCTGCCCTCACGTGAAATCCACTCTGAACAACCTGTGTGTTGTATCTGTTATGCAGAAATTAAAAACAATTGGTTGCATGTAAATTTGAATATTTAATTAATTAATTTTTTCTAAATATTTTTATACTTTAGCACTTTATAGTTATGTGTGTGCACACACAAGGAAGTGGTGCCTTCGTCTGGCCACTCCTGTTCTTCCACGAACACAGGGCCAGTTGCCAAACCCTCATAAGCACAGAGCAGCTCTTTGCCCGTGTCACCTTGGCAGTGAAAGTCAACAGTGGAAGGAGTTGTGCAGCCTGCTTGATCATGTGCTGGATCACAGAACGCGTTCAGGGTTTTTTTTTTTTCTTTCAGAGTCTCTTCTTGTCCTTATTCGCTTTCCACTGTTCTCTTCAAAGGCACTATGCGGACGCTTCCTGCAGCCTCTCTCCGTGTCGTTTGGATCACTGCGCTTCGCCAGCTCGTCTTTCAAGGTATTCACCAAAACAGAAGAACAGAGAGGCAACATGACCCCATGCCCAAGTAAAACCTGAGACCACGCCCCAGTCCCACCCCCGAGCCCACGCCCAGTCCCACCCCCGAGCCCACACCCCAGTAAAACCTGGGACCATGCCCCAGTCCCACCCCCGACCCCACGCCCCAGTAAAACCTGGGACCATGCCCCAG
>JBBPDA010084015.1:0-12112 GCA_037974385.1 Arnoldichthys spilopterus
TGTGATGGGTTAAATGCAGAGGTTGCATTTCGTTATGGTGCTTGAGTGTGTTCACAATGACAAATAGTCACTTTCACCAGTGCACAATTATGGTTCTAAGTAGCAAGTTGTGAAAAGATGCAACAATGTTACCAAGAGAGGTCAGATGTAAACACAGGGAGTAGAAGAGAGGAGCAGCATAATGTTTAATATAATAAATATAAATATAAGGACTAGTTAAGTGGTTGTGTGTGTCTCTGAGTGTTTAAAAGTCTTATTGCCTCAGGGATGAAAATATTGCACATTCTAGTAGTGAAGGCCCAAATACTTTGGTACCTTCTAACAGACGCAGGAGAGTGAACAGTGTGTGTAATGGGTGCGTCCATTCATCCATAAAGGTGTAAATCCCAGAAACTACGATGTTTTCAGCTAACCTCACTATCCGCTGCAGGGCCTTGCGTTCAATATCTGTGCAGTTCCCAAACCAGACAGTGATACAGCTACACAGGATGTTCTCAATGGTCCCTCTGTAGAAGGTGGTGAGGATCGGTGGTGGGTGGTGGGCTTTCCTCAGTCTCCTTAGGAGATGCTGCTGGGCTTTCTTGGCTGTGGAGCTGGTGTTCAGGGACCAAGTGAGGTTTTCTGCCAGGTGAACACTAAGAAATTTGGTGCTTTTGATGACATCAGCACATGAGCTGTCAATGCGTAGGAGAGTGGTCCAGCAGCTTTCCATGGGTTGACTCTGTGTAGAGTTTTCTTAACGTCAGATGTGGTCAGATGCAGTAACTGGTCATTGGGAGGATGGGTGGTCTTCCACGCTGACACTAATGATTTAATGACACAGTGAAGTGACCTAACGACATAGTGAAGGACTAATGACTTAATGACCCAGTAAAGGACTAATGACTTAATGACCCAGTGAAGGACTAATGACAATGACAGAGTGAAGGTCTAATGACTTAATGACACAGTGAAGAACTAATGACTTAATGACAGTGAAAAACTAATGACCTAATGACAGAGTGAAGATCTAATGACTTAATGACACAGTGAAGGACTAATGACTTAATGACCCAATAAAGGACTAATGACTTAATGACACAGTGAAGGACTAATAAATCATTGATCCAGTAAAGGACAAATGACCTAATGACAGAGTGAAGGACTAATAACTTAATGACCCAGTAAAGGACTATGGACTTGGTGACAGAGTAAAGGACTACAATAGTCTATGAAGTAGAAATGGGCCCCAGTCAGTTTTTTTTTATCTGAAAATGGAAGTGCTGCTCTGCAGTTAGAGCTACAAATAGAAATAAATATACATACCTTGAGAAAGCCATGACAGCTGAATGCTGGTGGTCGGACGGTTAAGGACAGGTGATGTCTCTTTTGAAATGCTCCTGCATTATTACATCAACACAAATATGTATCATCATTTATATTTCCCTTTTTCCATCATATTCATTCATTCATTCAAGTTGTATTTTATTTAGTCAACAGTATGTTCTCATCAACTAACTGAATGCATTTAGCTAATGCCTAACAACCTGTGTGGATGGTGACTGAGGCAACAGACATAAAATAAAGTTGTGTTAAAAATATGTAGACCTTATGGATTGCTGGCACTGTAGTTAAGATGGTGAAGTGTCTAATTATTATATTAAGTTTCATGAATTGTCAAAAAATGTTAAGAGCCTCAGTAAAGAGTATCTGAGTAAAAGGATTTGTCCTGCTTTTCTCACTGTCTCTCAGGACAGTCTGCAGCATTAGACCAGACAGTACAGATGCAACAGATAATCCTTTCTTCCATTCTGTAAGGTAATTTTTGCTCATACTCACCCAAATGTGAAGAACCTTATCCTTGTTCTTCGAGATACCACAACTTCAGTGTGGTTCACCAGAACATGCATGCAATACAACTTTAAATTCCTTCAACATCACTTCTTATATAGGGGAAATTGTGAGACACCCCACTATATCACTAGTTTTTATCTGTTTACTGTGCCCTTCTCTGTCTACTTCGAGTTCCCTTTTCTCAGCCTAGTTTTAATAGAGTCCATTTCACACTTGCTGTTTCAGCATTTCCTGATGACACTTACATTAGGGGACATTAACAGCTCCTTGGTAACTTAAGGCAAACCTAGCAAGTGGAATATGCTCAGAATGTGTCAGCTATTTGCTGGCTCATTTAATTAATTTTAAAGAATTCATTCTATAGTGATTTTTACAGCTGATGTTATCACAATACAGCTTTACCTACCTATAGTCCCTAATGATCAAGTCAGCGGCAACAGAGGCAAGGAAAACCTCCCTATACTGGGGGAAGAAACCTCAGGAGGAACCAAAGCTCAGAAAGGGAACTATGAAGTAGAGTCTCAGTTTATAATGGTGGCATCAGGTTAAGCCTGCAACTTGGAGCACAAGCCCCAGTTTTGCCTGAGGGGTGTAGCATATAGAGCAGAGAGATGGTCCATGTAGTTGAATTAGTCTAAATACAGATGAGCAAAAGGCCCCAATAATGGATGATCTGGTCTAAAGTACACGTCATCTGGAAACCCCAGAGATAGTACAACCCCAAATCAGAAAAGGTTGGGATGGTATGGAAAATGCAAATGAAAAAAGAAAGTAGTGATTTCTAAATTTACTTTGACTTGTATTTCACAACACTTTAAAGACACTTCAAAATGCGCCACACATTATCTATTGGAGACGGGTCTTGACTGAAGGCAGACCAGTCAAGTACCCGTACCCTCTTCCTTGTGACGATGACATCAAGGCAGAGCTGGGCGATGAAGTTTGTAAAGTTTTTGAGCTCTGAGAAGCTCTGAAAAGGCAGTTTTAGCTGTCTAAATATTTGAAAATGAAGTGTTGGAAAATGAATCTTCTACTGCTTTCAGACATTAAATCTAATGTTAAGGATGTCATAGATCATGAATTTGACTCAGAAAACAGTTTTCTGAGATGGTCTGAAGTGAAATAATCTCAAAAAATGACGTTTTGTAAATGTTCATAAACTTAGCTGAAAACATTGTTTTGAGCTCGGAGAAGCTCTGAAAAGGCCTTTTTAGCTGTCTAAATGGCTAAAATGAAGTGTTCATAGTCAAATTCATGATCTATGACATCCTTAACATTAGATCTAATGTCTGAAAGCAGTAGAAGATTTATTTTCCAATACTTCATTTTCAGCCATTTAAACAGCTAAAAAGGCCTTTTCAGAGCTTCTCTGAGCTGAAAACACTGTTTTCAGCTAAGTTTATAAATAAACACTCAATAATACAAACTTTAAAATGACTGCATATCATATTGTTACCATCTTTACCAATTCTTATTTCTAAACACATGGAAAGCTACATTCTGTTACAAATTAATGAAAGAACCAATGTGTGTCTTTGTCTCTCTCTGGTCTGACCACATGGCTGTCACCCTTGGTGATTTAGGACTTCCTGGCTGAAATTACTCTCTTTAGGAGATGTCTTTATTCTCACCTTATATGGCTAGGTGTATGTCTCTAAGTATAGAGAAATGGATATTTAAAACATGGGAATTAGACTTCCATGATTATTTCAAGACCAAACATGGTTAATTTATCATAAAGATAAAGGAAAAACTGGAAAAGGGAGCTAAGATTTTTCTATTTGGTCAGCAATCTGGGTGATACCAAGGTTATTTGCTGATTAAATGGATAGAGTTCGCACAAAGGATAAACACTTATAAAACAGCCAGTTTACAGAAAAAAACCCTTTTCGAAGAGGATCACCGAAATCTAACTGTTCCTATTGCTGACCCATGCATGTAGGTGTGTGTGTGTTGCTGTGTGTGAGCACGGGGGGGTAGGGGGGTGAACTGTCACAGCGTTTTACTTGATCTCAGCAGTTTTTTGGGGTGTCGCAATTAATCTCCTGTGCAAAAAGTGGCCTTCTGTTCTGTCAACATTTCAGCCTATGCAAACCCAATTTGTTGCTGTACAATTCCTAACCCAACCAAAACTCTGGAAATTTGGTTTGGTAGGTTCCCAACATTCCTGTTGAATAGCTTTAGCAAGGTACGTGACATTGTGCCATTGTACATTGACACCGTCCCACTACATTGCTCCCCAGGCGCTGTTGGTAGCTGCCTGCTGCTCCACGTGTGCACGTGTGATGGGTAGAATGCAGAGGTCACATTTCGTTGTTGTTGACAAAGAGTCACTTTCATATGCTATACTCCCATAATCCACCGTTGATCTCATAAAAGCAAAATATATATACAAACGGGCTGAGACTAGTTAAGGACTAAGAAGTAACAGATAATCATGAAAGCACTGAAAGAAGCATTGCCTTCAATGATTTTGTACCCCAAGCAGTTTGTGCCCTTAGGTAAACGTATTACAAAATATGAAGAGAATCAAAAGGCATTAATTTTCTCTTACATTTCCCCCCTTTTGATCACAAAATTGATCATAAGGTACATACATCACTCCTAAAAACATCAAGCCTAACACCTCCACTAGGATTCAAGTTAGATTGTCAAAAACTAGTGATGAGAAAATTATATAGTATACTATTTAGCAGAATAAAGATATTCTTAAAGAAAAAATCAGAAAGCAGTGAGTGTATACCTTAAGTAAAGTAAAGGCTCTAATCTACTCATCACCACAACAACCATCTTGAGTCAGAGTCAAACTTAGGTTCTGGTGCCATATTAGGTTTTGGATATAAGTCTGGTTTACATTCATAAGATAAAGGTCCCAATTACAGATTCCAGCCTTGAGTAAGGCCATACTGAGCAATTAAGGTTTGCCAAAATCTATTTACCCTTGATTCTAGCTGATGTTCTGGGGAATGGAAAATCATCATCAGTAATGCTCCTTTTGCATTCATCACCTTTAGGAGGGTCAATGTAATGCAAAGTTATTGACCATAAGGGCACAAACACCAGACCAATTTTCAGGCAGGCAATACACAGTAACATTGCTACAGACCCAGTAGTCCAGAAAGAACAGGCTACACTGAAGGTCAGGACACACAACAGAACAGGGAGGGCTGGTGCAGGTAGCATTTATATCAAAGTCATAAACATGATATGTGACATTACACTGGATATTTGGCAACATGCCTATATCATAATTACCTTTTTGAGCACAACAAAAGGAAAATTTATCTCTAGCTTTCATGGTGACTATTAATTTAGTGTTAGGGTTACCAAATCTGACCAGACTTCCATTGTAAATATTACTGCTGTTAGAGCCAAAGAATTTCACATTAATTGCTGCTGTATGAATGCAGGTATGGCATGTACCTCTCATTAATGCAACCAAAAGCTATTTGTTTCACTTTGGCATATTAGTCTGTGTGCAAATGGAGATTCAGAAGAATGTGGCAGTTGTACACAAACATCATCCTGCATCAGTCATGATATTCAAAGAATTGCCAAAATTAGTTCTGGTAAAAGTGGCTTAGTCTGTTTGGGCCAATAGGCCAGATGACAAGTAGCCCAACTGTTAAGAGCGATTTTTTCTGTCTGTGGGATGTAAGCTGTCAGATTAATACTGGTGGAATGCATCGTAGTCAATGTCCTCTCGATACAAAATAGTTAACACCGTAAGCAAAGCAGAAAAAAAGAACAGTTCCTCTAAGCCCACATAAATCGGTTAGTGGGTTTTTAAACCACCAGTAGAGACTACTCTTGTTCTTTCGGCTGTACTGAAGCTGGGATCTTCCTGCAATAGCTCGTGTAAATCCAAGTGGCCCTCTCAGCAACCTTAACTGCAGTATGCATAGTTACTATAACCTGGTATGGGCTGTTCCACCTCTTTGACCACTAGTGCTTTCTCCTGAAGTCAAGATTTGACACAGACTCTACCTCATCCCCTTCCTCGATTCCAGTCAGCCACATTGATCTCAGTGTTGTTGTTAGATGCTCAATATCCTTTCTTGCAGTTGGAACATGCAACAGAGTAGGTGCTCCGGGTGAACTTCTTGCAGAAGGTCAAAAGTTCATTGGTGAGTGTCTCCAGGGTTCGATAGGTGTCCCATGTCTGTGTCTTGACCATGGGCAGAACATGAGGTGGTTGCCATTCTGACCTGCAACTTCCACCATCGGCATGCTGTGAACAAGATCACGTTGAGGGTTCATCAGCCACAAAGTCTCCAGGGGTGGTGGTACTGGTTAGTATGCTGGTAGAAGGGGCAAATTGGGAGATGTGCTCTCTGTGGTTGGTGTTATACAGGTTATATTCTCACCCTAACCTTAGTTACATTTTACATTTTATTCATTTGGATGACGCTTTTATCCGAAAGCAACATCCAGGACAGAGGAAACAATTAGCATTAGCGCTGTACAGGGCAACACTGAAGTGAGTGCTACAAGGAAGTTTAACACATTCCTCTAAATTGTAAAATTAATAACAACAGACAGCAACTACTACAATAAATACATATGCTAAGTGCTTACAATAACTATCGACAGCAACTACTAATAAATAAATATGACAAGGGCTTACAATAACTACCAACAGCAACTACTACATAAATACATATGCCAAGTGCTTATGTGCTGAGGTGGGTGCGGAACAGTTGAGTCTTGAGACACTTCTTAAATGTGCAGAGAGACTCTGCAGATCTAGTGTCACTGGGAAGTTAAATGGTACATGCTAGGCGGAGTTACATAAAATGTAAAAATAAAAAACGTTTGATTTTTAAAGATGAATTTTTCAGTGTTACTACCACATTACTGTAAAAATTGAGTTTAACTTCAAATAGCCTAAATCGGAAGGCTGATTTCACTGAACTGACCATTTTTTCTGGATTTTTACTGCAAACATGTTATATTGTATTTGAAAACTGTGCCTACCTTCAGCTGTACCACTATAAGAACACCTGATCTCAAAAGCAAAACAGAGTTGGGCCTGGTTAGTACTTGGGTGGGAGACCAACTGGGAATACCAGGTGCTGCAAGCTTTTCTGCCTTTTTTTTTACTTTGACATTCACTGATTTACAAAGAATAAGAACGTACAAATAATAAACCTTTGATTTTCAAAGGTCAGTTTTGCATTGTTGCTACCACATTAATGTAAAAAAAATTTAGTTTATCTTCAAACAAGCTGAATCAGAGGTATTCTGTCCTCCAGCATGCATCCTAGAATATATATATATATATATATTTACACACACACGCAAACACAAGGATATGTTTAACACAAAATGGAGAAATAACACAGCAAAGCATTTTTAGGGCAAATTTACCAGACCAAAACAGATCATACTTGACGTATTACCCATATCCAGGTAATTTGTTTTAGGCATTTAATCAAAGATAATCTGCTTACTACTTCAGGTAGCCCACGTCGTTTCTTACAAGCCAATGGAATATTGTATTACATATTGGCCAAATGGCACTACCAGCCTTCCCAGGCAAAGCTGGCGTGATGGTGCGGTGATACCCTCTGCTCGAAGGAGCTTCTGTGCATGGGCCAGGGCAGTGGCCTGGTTTAGCAGCTCCAGTGGGGGGTTGGGGAAAGCCATCTTCTTCTCCCAATAGGAACGAGCATCTTTGGTTGCCACCAGTACGGCCTGTTGGCGGTTTAAAAGATCGTCTGGGTCAACAATGCGGATTACTGGTGTCGCCATTTTCAGCAATTTTCTGCTGTAATAATAATTCCCAATCTAGCTAATAATGCTAATATGTGGTGTTTTCTCATTTACGAAGAGCCCAAACAACAGCTACACAGCAATTTGCATACGTGCAATTGACGTTCAATGCCGATTTGCATCCCGACACACGATCGGTAGCGTACAGTCGAATTCTACAATACGATTGGGAGTCTACAGTCAGAGTCTACAGTGACCCTCTTTTGGCAGGATCCTTGTGAAGAGCTTCAAAAGCTTAAATTTATGTCCAGATTTGTGTGTGATGCTAAGATAATAAAATAACTGCAACGCCTCCTCCTCTGCCAGACAGACTAAGCTGATGTAGATATCTATATGCAAGAGGGCCGTAGGTCTTTTAATGCTATGTGCTCATTTTGTTTAATCCATGTCTCTGTTAGACACAGAATATCAAACTCCTGATCAGTGATAATTTTATTGACAATAAGAAGTAAGAGATCTAATATTTAGTAGTCCTGACTTTAGATCAAAGGTGCTGGTTTTACATTCAGTTCTACCTAATTCTAAAATGATAAAGTTACTAAAACAGACTCTTTGAGTATTTATTTGTTTTTGTTTAGCTCAGGGAACAGACACGGTCTATATTCTAACCTTGGTGATGACTCTTGGTGGGCTGTTCCAAGATGCCGCCAGTAAGGATGGCTGCTGTCGCTCGGTGTCATCCTCAACTTTATCTTTTTCTTTTGTTTTTCCGTTATTTTCTAGTTTTATCACATCACAATACACTCATTACTTATAAACTCTTTTTTTGGACATCTGACATAACTTGTAATCTGGAACTTTTTTTTAATGGAGCGGTCTTGCCTTGGCTATCTGTGCAAAAACACAGTTGGAAGAAAAGGGGGAAAAGAGATGGAACCCTGGTCAGACTGAGGAATAGACAACACTGCACCCTGCTTGGAAAACAAGCTAGATGATCTAAGAGCCAGACTGACTCTCCATCGGGACATCTAAAGCTGTGATGTTTTTATCTTTGTTGAGTCATGGCTTGACCCCACTGTCCCTGACTCAGCAATTGTACCTGAGGGCTTCTCCATTCACTGCCAGGACAGAACAAAGGAGTCGGGAAAGTGCAAAGGAGGTGCCATGTGCACTATGGTCAACAAGCGTTGGTGTGTGGATGTACAGTTTATTTCTTCAGGGGGCTCTCCTGATCTTGAACACCTTATGATCAAATGCAGACCTTTTTAATCTGCCTAGAGAATTTACAGCAGTTTTCTCTACCGCTGTTTACGGCGACACCACAAAGGTGCTGGACAAGCTGTAGGATGTCATCAATGGACAGGAAACGCTTCACCCAGAGGCTGCTTTTATAGTGGCTAGCTGTAATGCTCTAGACCGCAAAGCTCTACAGAGGGTGGTCAGAGCAGCACAGCGCATCACCAGCACTAAACTGCCAGCCATGCAGGACCTGTACAGTCAGCTCTGCAGAAAGCTTTCAGTTGGGGAGAAATATAAGGAAAGCAGTTTCTCCATAAAGTGTAGAACAGAAAAAATTTCACACTTCCTGTTATTGTATGAAAAATGTAAAAAATGTATTTTGTTCTGTCAGCATTTTTAACTTAATTGTACTTTTAATTCCAATAGACACCCCACAAAGTCCCAATCCCAAGCACCATCAGCCTCAGTACCATACATTACAGATGCCTTCTTGCTAAGGTTTGTGTGGGGTTGTTTTTTTCAATCTTAAACCTACATTTTTGTACTAGGCAACATGGCACATGGAATTAAATTATTAAATAAGTCCCACTTTTCTTTAGGATCAAATCTGGCAGAGTTTTCCGGGAAGATAATGAATGGTATGTGTAAGCCTTGGGAAGCTTCCCGACCTGTATTGAGTCCTCATTATTCATCATGGTTTTTTTTTGACATTTTGTCTTTCTTTCTCCCCATGATATTGCACTTCACAAAGTTTTGCTTGCCTTGGGGCAAATTGAAGAAGAGATCCTCTTCCCAAAGCAGGAGACTCTAGCTTTTGTCTAATTAAATATCAATAATTGAAATTTTTATATAATGTAAAATGATTTTACATTGAAATAATTGATACTGAAACCATTGTGTACAGATCTACAGTAACTATGTAGGAGTGTATTTAACCTGTGCAAGTTGTCAGGTGTTTTCAAAGCATATTTGACTATTTCTACTGTAAATGTAACCAATAAATTCAGTTGATATAATAAGTCATTATTGTTGCAGTCCATCTCAACTTTCTTAATTTAAAAAAATTTGTTTGGTATTTTCTGTTTTATTTCTTAAGAAATTATAGTCAGTAATGGAAACCTATTCTTCACTCTGTCCAACAATACCAGTGCCAGCTTTTTCATGTACTGTTTCTTTTACAGAGAACATTCTACACCATGCGGTATGCCCTAGAGCATGAGGGTGGCAAACAGCATAACCCTTCACAGTCTTAGACACTTGTTGCACGTTACTTATTTTTGGCATTTTGACATTTTACTAAAAAGCAGGCAGGTCACTCAGGTTTCTGATAGGAGTAAAACAAATAAAGGTTAAAGTCACTTAGTGTTAAAAGTCACTACATGCTGTTTGAAAAGTGTTTTTTCTCCAAACTCTAAAGTCTTGATTAATGTTTTTATTAATTTAACTGTTAATAAAACATTCTAATTTTTGTACTATCTGGATGTCTTGTAATAATTGGTGGTAGAAAAAAAATACCACATAGTGATTCATTGTTAATTCAGTATATGCCAGTTACTGTTGATTCAATATTAATGCGACCACAAAACAATAAGCAATAATTAAAAATAAGTTGTTGCATTGTTGTAATGCATCAAAATATAACACTGAATCAACATTAGCTCACTCAAAAATTGATGTGCACTAAAGAGTCCATTGGGATGTCAAAGATTAACATTGATTCAATGCATCAGATGATGGAAAAAATAATGTTGTTTCAATTTACTTATGCGACTGGTCATTGTTGCAGAAAGGTGAGCCATATGAAGATACAACAAAAACAAAGTAGCACATGATAAATGGTGCATTAAACAAACATAAGATTTAAAATTTTATATATTTTTAATGTTCTCATTGTTTAAATGCCCATTTTTTGTCTTTCTGGTGAGCCTCCACCTGTCCTTGCTCCAATTTCTGGCACATGTTGCAGGGACCTTTTTTTTTTTTTAGATTGAGTTTATTTCTGATTGTTTTAATATAAATCTTTTAATATTTTGTTTCAAAGGAGATTTACTATCACTACTGTCTGTTTTTATGTGCATTTCACCTTCTGTCCTAGCTGAGGTTTATACAGTAGTGGACACTCTGCTGCATGTAGCTGTTGGTGTTTTGGTTTGTATATGAATGTTCAGTCACATCAGAGTTTTATACAAAAGATCAGTTTTCTCAGATTTCTGTTTGTCTTTACAATGTTCAGCTTCCAAAACCAAGACCTGTGTTTCTGTTCAAGTCCTTACATGATATAGACAAGGTTTGATGAGAGAGACAGGGCTGATTGCATTAAGAGCGAGCGAGAAATGCGGCTGGCTGGATTAAGAGAGCGATGGCTCACTGCTTTCTCTCACTCTCTCAACAATTTTTATAAAAACAGTGTGTAAAGGTTTAACAGTACTTTACCTGCAGCTCCTTTTTCTCTTTTTAATAACACTGGGCACTCCAATCACAGCTCTTCTTTCCACTTTATCGGCTTTGGAGGATCACACGTATAGAACTAGCACCCCCAACTGGACCACAGGGGAGTCACTGAAGCGCTGCAATTAAAACCCACTAACTGCTGCTAGGATTGGCTGAAAGCTCTGATTGGCCGGCTGAGATTATGTGGAGTTTGAATAATAAGCCTGATTAAAGAATTACAGCTATAACCAATCTGCTTGAACTTTTCCACTGTTCTGCACAGACACAGATGTTTATCAGCAGTAAAACGGTAGAAGATATAAATATACATCTGTTTGGTCTTTGATGGGCACATTATCTGGAATGAAAATGAAACCCCAGTAATATTAAGAGATAGTTTAGATCACTACTCTCCAAACTGCTGTTTTAACTTAGTCATGGACATTTATTCTCAGTGTGAAGCGCCTGTGTTGTGTGTTCAGGGAGACGAACAGTAGATATTTTCTTTAGGAGTTAGAGGAAAGTTCCTGAGAGCACTTCCTCACAGCTGAACACACACCATCACCATTCAGTCCAGGAACAGCATGAAGTAAGAATGAGAGAGAGACAACCGAAACACATACATATGCATTAGGAAAGGCAAGTTTATTTATATAGCACATTATTACTCAGAGGTCATTAATGTGCTTCACACAAATGAAAAGTTTAACAGCACTTTACCTGCAGCTCCTGCAGTTTGGAATCAAACACCACACCAGACACTTCACCTTCATTTTTCCTCAATGGTGGAATGAGCTGCCCAGAGATATAAGTTTAGCAGAGTCTCTCTCAACATTCAAGAAGCGACTCAAGACTCAACTTTTCCGCACCCACCTCAGCACATAAACCTAGCGGT
>JBBPDA010084047.1:0-12111 GCA_037974385.1 Arnoldichthys spilopterus
ATCACATGTGCACACGTGGAGCAGTGGGCAGCTATCAACAGCGCCCAGGGAGCAGTGTAGTGGGACAGTGCACGTGTGATGGGTTAAATGGTCACATTTCATTGTGGTGCTTGAGTGTGTTCACAATGACAGTCACTTTCACTTCACTCGCTCACTATACTCTGCTGAATCTGTAAAAATATGTTGCAAGGCAAGATACAGAAGTATATGTAGTTACAGAATGTGCAGCGATATTTGCATACAGAAAATCTTAACAAATACTTGAACAGGTCAGAGCCTGTTGGTTTTGGAAGTCTTGAGCGTTTTCCTGTTGTCACCGATATCTTTGAAACGGTGCTTGTGGGGGATGATTTATTTCTGTTAATATGGTTATTTATTAAGATCTTTTGCATAATTTCGACCTATTGGGAACAGATCAGCAGTGATTGAGATGGTCAATTATTTTTCACTGCAGTTTTTTAGGATGATTTTGCCATCAGTGTATGACCATATATATCATCATCTTTAAATATACATTTATATATTATGCAAAGGACATTAATAAATAGCATTAACAGAATGAGTTAAGATGCTGATGTTTTATTGGCTGTTAATGTTGGACTGTTAGTCACTGATGTATTTTTTTCATTATTTTCTTATGCACTGAATTAGTAAATATATTAATGTAGCATGATTTTTATATTTTTTAAAAAGTATCAATATATGCTTAACTGCACCTCTATTGTATTTTTTTTTAGAATTTTTTTAAATCAAATCTTTTTCCTAATTTTTAGAAATAAAAGGATTATTTTTTTTGGTTGTGATGGTGACTTTCTTGCTCTGAAACACTTCATTTTCTTCCACATGCTGTTTCATGTCAGTAACTAATATTTGGTTCGAACATGACTTTTAAGCAGCAAAACATTTTAATTTTAATCAAAGCTATAGATTCATAGTGGCTTGAAGCACATGAAAACACAAAATGGCGCTTTCCCCTCCTGCAATGTGCTATGCTGTGCAGCTGGAGTCCTCTTACTTTTTTTGTGGCTGATATATTGAGAAATAGATTTCCAACAAAAGAATAATCTCATTTGTTTTGATCTCCAGTTTGTCCTTATGTGGCCTTTCGGACAAAAGCGTTATCCATCCGCCCTTGAACCGTCTAGACATCTTCATTCGCTCCCTAACCTTTTCACTTGCTGGGTTCGCAGGCCAGTTTCTAACACATTTTTCACATTTATTGGGAACTGATCTGATCTATTGTTTTATTGCATTAGGCGTCACTCCGAATCCCCACAAACTCCAGCACGGCTAGTTCACAGAGAAGTCAGCTCTGTCTACGTCACTTTGTGGCCATCACAGCAAGTGCCAGACCTTGTTGTTTGTGGGTGTCCTTGTGTCTGCTGCTGCTTTTTGAAGTGGTGGCCAGCAAACCCAACGGGTATGTAGTGTTCTGCATCTTCTTGGCTGTTTACAACTAAGCAGGGTCAGCTGGGGTAGGACACAACCACTGCTGCACCACTCGCCTTTCAGACAGCCTTGAAGCGAGACCTGGTTTCACTCAGATCTTCACTGCCATCCATCAGCCTTGCTCTGCTTTTTAAGAGTCCCGCTCATGAAAAAACAGAAAATGCTGATTTTGATGAAATGTTTAGCTTCTTTCCCTTCCTGCAATAACCTGCTGCTTTGAATGTTGTGCAGTTCATGGAAACAAAAAGCCACATGTCTGAAAATGTGCATTTCTGCAAGTACTAAATAAATTTAAAGCAGCCTGAGCTGTAGTAAACCTGCCTCGAAGAGGAAACACATTTGTTTTGCCCTTATGCACTGTGAGGAGGGTGGTAAGAGACATTTTTACTCCAAACATTGCATCACCAAATCTCCTGAACAATTAGATGCTGCCACCATGTCAAACATGTTTTATGCATGACCTACACATGAATAAAACCTGCTCTGGTGTCAGCATTCAGGCCCTGAGCTGTTTTGTGGTTTCTTCCAAAATGCACAGTAATGCCAAACCCAATCATCTTCCATTGTCAAGGCAATTGTATGAGGCTGCTTTGTCCTCGCCACTTTTTGACAAAGGTCATTTTGTCCCCACCACGTTTTGTAATCGCCATCACTTTTTCTTGAATGTCGTTTTATCCCCACAATATTTGTTTAGGGCTGTTTCATCTCCACCACTTTTTATCAAAGGCTATTTCGTCCCCACCACTTTTTATCAAAGGCTATTTCGTCCCCACCACTTTTTATCAAAGGCTATTTCGTCCCCACCACTTTTTGTCAAGGGCTGTTTCACCCTCTGTACTTTTTGTCAAGGGCCATTTCATCCCCATCACTTTTTTGTTGAAGGCCATTTCATCCCCACAATTTTTGTTGTGAGCTGTTTTATCCCTCAGCACGTTTTGTCAAAGCATATTTCGTCCCCACCACTTTTTGTCAAAGGCCATTTCGTCCCCACCACTTTTTGTCAAGGGCTGTTTCACCCTCTGTACTTTTTGTTAAGGGCCATTTCTCCCCCCTCCACTTTTTGTCGAAGGCAATTTAATCCCCACAATTTTTGTTGAGGGTTGTTTTATCCCTCAGCACGTTTTGTCCCCACCACTTTTCGTTGAAGGCCGTTTTGTCCCAACAGACTTTGTCAAAGGCCATTTCGTCACCAACACTTTTTGTCAAGGGCTGTTTCGAACCACTTTTTGAAATGAGGGATATGAACCCAAAACTGCCACCACTCCCCTGGGAGACAAATTTGATGTATGCCACCGCTCTCCTGCCCCTAGTCGAAAAAAATCAAGTTTCTATACCTGGTCAACATGCAGTCGTGCTGACCACAGTCACAATACACTCAGAAAAGCATCTTCATCTGTAATTTACTGCAATAGTGAAAAATCTCGTCACACTGCCCTTCCTTGACACCTTAAGTGCTCTAAAGATTTGCAGGTTTCTTCCCTCAGGCTGCCTCCTTTTTATGATTCCGCTTACCCGTTTGAACCGCGCAGCCCCAACTGCCATTGAGGTTTATGCCCCCAGCTCAACAAATGTGCCTGCTCTTTCTCAGGGTTTCCTTGTGTTCCTCTTTAATGTTCTGGTATGAATACCATTGAGGCAGATGGAAACAGTTAAGCATGTTTTCTGCCAAGTGTATATGCAAAGCCTGTTTTTCACCAGCTTTTGAAATTAGCGCTCTCACTCTCTTCATAATAACGACGTATTGAGAGACTGCCATTCAGGGAATAATGAGCACGTCCTGCACCAGCAGACACTGGTAGTTTAGGTTTCAATTAAGCCTTAATAGGTTTTAAATGGGCCTCTATTGTCCAAGACTCATGCTTAAGTAACTCTTACATTGCATCATACTAGGACCTGAGTCACTCTCATGGCTCCTGCTGTGTGTACAAAACGTGCCGCCTTCTGCAGTTTCGCAAAATCTACCCACATCCCTCAGTTTTTGCCTTGAGAAAGCGCTGACCTTAACTGCTGGGCCTCTGCGAGATGCGTATATGTCTGCTCCATGCTGCTGGCGTCGAGCCTGGCATCCCCCTTTTCCACCAACACTGCACTCTTTGATTCACAGAATCCAAACTTTTATCTCATGCCCTTCATGCAGAGTGCAGAGGTGGGTAGTAAATAGTTACATCTGCTTAGTTCTGTGTATTTAAAAAGCCCATGTCATGAAAAAGTGGAATTTCTACTTAAAAGTAACAATGTCTGTTTTAAACACATTCCTCGCTTGCAAGTGTCTAAACGGAAAAAAGTTTTGAGTTTTTTGTGATCTTACAAAACACAACACATCTACATATAATGAGCTATTCTGCCTGTAGCAGTTTAGCTCCACCCATTTTCACTGAAGTTGTAAAGAGTGTTTCAGTTTAAATGCTTTTTGATGGATTTTTTATCATTCTAAGGGATAAGAAGAATGTGTACTTAATGTTTTGTGTATTTTTATGAGTATTTTTTATGCTGCAGTTGCTGTATTTGTTAGATTCAAACTGACCTTTAGGTCTTTATTCCAGCTGTTTTTGCACCAAAGAGTCAATATTTATATAGAGTTAATATTTTAATATTCATATTTACATTTTACATTTTTCAGTCCCGTAGTATGAAACACTCCTTATAACGTCATTGAGAGTGGGCGGGGCTAAACTGTAACACTGTAACACACTGTAATTGTGTTGGTTGTTACAAAAACAATGAATTCAAAAAGGGCTGATGTAAACATGTTAGCTTTCATATATGGACTGCAGAGTGAAACAGGGATTATGTATTATATTAGACGTTTATCTTAAAAAAAAAAAGAGGTAGTATACACACTTAAATGACCATTACACTCCTTTGGCAAAGTGTGCCCTGGTCAAGATTATAAAAAAACAATTCTAGGCCTACACCCACAATTTATTTGGGGCTACAATTGGGAGAAACATTAAACTGATAGTATTTTTGTTGTATAATTGATATAATTACCATTACATTTTACAGTTTTACTAACCATGGGTTACTTATTCAACATTCCATCCCCATATATATAAAAGAACATCTGGATCTGGACATCTGGATTGCCATATAGTCCATACAAAAGGAACATGCTGTTCCAGCTGTGTCTGCCAGATGGCGCCAGTCTCTTTTGCACAGTGCATGTGGATAGTATCGCAGGTGTCACTCCCCAGGCCTGCCTTATGAGACCGGACAGACGACTGCCCTGCTTCTCACACTTTCACCCAGCCACAGAATCGCCTCTCAGTCTGGAAGACGGGATAAGGGGCGATTGAAATTCCGTCCATGGCCGGGGTCAGGGCCACTATATGCTAATCCCGGCCTCGTGCTGAAGAGCCTTCTGTTCTGGCCCTCACTTACTCTGCTTTGGGGAAACACCCGGTTGCCATGAGAGAGGGGAGGTGGGGGCTTCAATAAATGTGTCCCATTTGACTGCGAGCATAAAGCGGTTGCTTTGCGATGACTGACCACGGTGACCGAAACGTGGGTGTGCATTTTGCATCAGTTTCTTTCATTCTCAACAGTTTCCTCGGGCCACTCTGTGCACCAAAAATCCAATTACACGTAAGCAAGCGGACAAACAAACGGATAAACCGCCTGGCACTCAGCCATCTCTTGCATGCCTAACCATGCGTGTCCACTGGGGGGGGAGAAGAAACGAGGGGTCCTCCACAATCACAGCCAGGGGGCCAAGCACTGGGCAGCCCGGCTTGGACTTCATTCATTGCTTTGTCTTCACCCAGTCACCTGATGACGAAAGCATTCCGCTCTCGTTTTTTTCTCAGCCTCTGATCTCTGATCTCGTCAACCCCCACCCCACCTCCGTTTGGGGGGGAAGCAGTGACCTCTTTGAGAGTTCGGCCACCCATACAATAGAGTACAGGACAGGCCAGGGCGCTATTGAACATGATGTGTAGCAGAAAATCGGTTTGAAGCCCTGCTCATTTTTTTTTCAAGGGAAGAAGGTGGGGCAGCTGGGGCAGCTGGGCCCTAAACCTCAAGTAAATTTGCTTCAGTGAAATGACGACTCCACTAGAAGTGAAAGTCCATAACGGAAACGGACCTGTTTCAAACCAGGTCAAGATAAGAGTCAGAGGGACTTCTTCCAGCCTCTGTCTGCAAAGGAACTGACCTGGGTTAGGAGTTCCTCTCTTGCTAAAGCTCAAAGTGACGTGTGTGAGCTTGGCCCAACTGCTGAAACAACAGAACAAGGAGGAATTAGGGCCCAGGAAAGAAAGGAACAAAAGGGATCAAACCCAGGACCTTCTTGTTGTGAAGAGGCAGCGCTAAGCACTGCACCACCATGCCAGTTTCCATTCGACACCAGGCGATTGGTCCAAGTTTTTGTGCTTAAAAAATATCATCAATGCTATTTACACGCATGCTTCACCTAGCAGGACCCCTGGTCTGCACCTCTGCAACTCCTATAGCCATGGTCAGGGGACCAATGGACAGATCCTGGGTCATCTCACTCCTCCGCAGCCGCCTCTGTGGCGTAACAATCAGAGGAAAAATTGAATTATCCTACGTTGCACAGGGTTTTCGTTCACCTTTTTTAAGAACAATGCAGTTATTATTATTGTTATTATAACATTTGAAAGGTGTTTTGCTGCTCAGGCTGGAATAAAAGCTGAAATTTGAGAAATGTGGTGAATTTTCCCTTTAACTGCATGGAAGTGACCAATAGTGGTGAAAGCAAATAAAGTGTAACTTGGTCAGGCCCTCCACACTCAGACACTCCCTCCTCCACATTCGCCGCACTCTCCCACCACACACACACACACACATCCACTCGCGCGCTCCATCCACGTTCTTAACGCGGCCACTGTGTGTGTGTGTAAGAAGGGAAGAGAATGAGAGATCAGGTCAGTGAGGCATCAAGCCGGACAGCTAAAGCTTCTTAACGGCAGCAGGTGGAGGAGGAGGAGGAAGAGGAGGAGAAGAGCGAGCGAGCGACAGAGAGAGAGAGAGAGAGAGACACCCACCGGGGGTGCGCGTTCCCGTCACCCACCTGCGCGCTCTCGCCACCGTCACCACGAGCAGCGAGTGACTGGCAGCCTCCGATGGCACCGGCATTGGGGTGAACGAGGATGAGGATGAGGACGAGGAAGGTCTGGGACGGAGAGGCCGGCAGCGCGCTTCTGCTGCTCGTGCTCGCCGCGCACGCGCAGGTAAGCCGCGGATAGACGCGCTATTTTCAGCCGCGCCGTCACTTTTTGCCGTCACGGCACAAAAAAAAAAAAAGAAAAAGAAAGAGAGCGGGGGAAAGAAATGTGTGTGTGGTGGGCTTCGTCTAGTTTGGTTCACTCAAAAAGTGGAGAAAAGAAAACGTAAAAACTAAAAAAAAAAAAAAAAAATCAGTTCCACTATTATTCATTTATTTATTTATTATTAAGCTCCATTTATTATGCATATGCCTGCCACTGTGTGTTTTTTTTGCTGTTGTTAGTGCACTGCATGATCCACTTTCACCCATAGCCTTTAAATCCCCCCAACTTTCACCACCCCAGCCTCATCACATGAGGCTATTTTCCACTGCTCCTCCGCTTTCCCCCCTATTCTTACTTAGAAGTGTGTATCCGAACAGTGTGTGAGCTGTGAGCTGCATCCTACAGCCACCTGTTGCTCCTTCTTTCTTTGTTGCACTTGTTGCTCCTGTATGGGCGTGCTGCTTCTTCATGCCTGCGTCAAGCCGTGAAGGAGACGGCTGTGCAATGGAGGCAGCATTGCACTGATTTTGCCACCACATAGGCTTTCTGTGTCTGTGCATTACTTAAAATAGATAGGAGGTGGCTGCAAAGGAAGGAGATTTTTCACTTCACCTCAGGTTGGTCCCCTGACATTGGTTATAAGAGTGAGATTCGGCTCAGGGGTCTGTTTGGTCTCGCTGGGTGAAGCATGCATGTCAGTAGCATTGCTGTGCAGAGGCAGACTGATTGCAGTGTCAGGTGTGGACATCTCTGCATTGTTGCTTTTTTGGCAATGTTGTGATTTGATTGTGTTGGTACAATTATGATATATTTGATAAAATGCAGAGTATGCATGTATGACTCATTTGAAAAAATAAGGACATCCAATGAAAACTGTTGATTTTCTTCTAAGGATTTGAACAAGCAAACCATATTTGATGCGTTTAAGTGACATTTTAAAATCATTTTCATAATTTAAATAAATGAGAACATGCTAAGCACACCATCAGATCTATCACAACTTAAAGTCCATACAATTATAATCAGGTGTTTCAGATTATGAGCCATTCATTGTATAGATAGATAGATCTTTATTGTCATTGTCACTTTTACAAAGGAACAACGAAATTGAAGACCTCCTGCAGGTGGAACACGTCATTTAAACCTGACATCTAAGGTCCGGTGTTCTCTTAACTAGTGAAGTGCATGGCATAATCATGCCAAGAGCCCTGTAATGCCTTTAAAAAAAAACTTGTGGATGATTTAAAAAGGTCTCCAGATAATCTGAAAGAAATCATTTCACTGTAAGGAAAATTTGTCTATAAGTGGTACATGTTTTAAATGACTGTAGTTGACTGTGGTTTGTATATGAACAGCAGACCCATGTGAAAAGCAGTCTCAGAGAACCCCAGATTTCCTCACTGGATCGTTGATGTAAAAGTACATACATCTACAATCAGAAAGAGACTGGGCAAATTTGACCTCCATGGGAGGCATGTCAGGAAAAACATTTGCTCCCTAAAAAGAACGTTAGAGCAAAACTACAGTTTGCCAAAGAGCATATACAGGTAGACAAATATCAGGCCTTTTGGAATGATGTAAATATGTTTGTTTGGCTACAGTAGCGGTGCACATGTGTGGTATAGATCAAAGACAGAAGAATCTCATACCTATGAAGCATGGTGGTGGAAATGTTATGGTTTGGGGTTACTTTGTTGCCTCGGGACTACACAACTTACAGTCACTGATTCAGCTACAAAATCTGCATTGTATCAAAGACTGCTTAAAGATGTGTGACCATCTGTGCAGAAGTTGAAGTTGAGTTGGAGGTGGACCTTTCAGCAGGGTAATGATCCTAAGCACACTAGCAAATCCACCAAGGAATGACTCAAAAAGAAGAAAGGAGAGTTTTTGCAACCCTGTGTGGAATTTGAAAAAAGCTTTATATGCAACCATATATATACCTTGAACTCAATAAAGGACTTTTATGTTGACAAGGGGTCAAAATTCTTAACAAGCCAATGTCAGAGACCAGTAAGCAATTACACGGAAATTTGTTCTGCTAAAGGGGGCAATACTAGTTTCATTGGCAAAGAGCGTACTTACTTTCACCACAGAAATATCTTTCGTCTCTTGGCATTTTTGTTGAATAAACAGAGGAACACAGACAATAAAAGCACCCAGCACCTAAATTAAGTGTATACTCTTATAGTATAAAAATGAATTGACTGACTTGTCATTGCATTTCAATCACTCTCTCCAGTTTCAATCCATCCCAAGGCATCAGTGCAAGTTTACGCTCCTGATCACCACTGTAACTTGAGGAAACCCCCTTCATGTGCCTCTGTACAGATTCGCTTTATAGTGAGTGGGAGGGTGAAGTGCTTGGCCCACTAAAGCATTCCATAGAATTCCAGTTTTATTTTGCACTCTTTCCCCCTGCTGCCGTGGGTTCAGGTGTTTGGGTCTGGGTCTGCGGCCCACAGTGTGGAGGCCAGACCTTTACTGAGGCGATGCTTTGAGCTGAGAGGCAGTCAGTGTGTGTACTGGTGGTTTCTGTTGTGGGTGGACATGCCTGGCCCAGCACTGAGGGCGTGAGAACGTTGCGGCCTTCTTTGTGTCGGTTCTGCAGTTTGTTGCTCCAAGCTTTGGGCTTTGGTTCACTGCAGAGCTCACAGAATTCTGGAGCTGTCATAATGCATAGGAAGGATATAGGGGCTCGTACTTGTTAAAGTGGGAAAGACAAAATATGATCTGTGGTCAACATTTTTACCCTGAAAAGTGGAAGAAACATCACTGCTGAGGCCTTGTAAGCGTTCTATATATGTTACACACAAACACTGATCAGCCATAACATTAAAACCAATCACAGATAAAGTGAATAACGTTAATTAACTACTTATTTCATTGCAATGGCACCTGTCAGAGGTGTGGGATATATTTTGCAGCAAGTAAACAGCCAGTTCTTGAAGTTGATGTGCTGGAAGCAGGAAAAATTGCAATCAAAAGGATCTGAGCCACTTTGACAAGGACTATTATTATTGTAATTGCTAGACGAATAAGTCAGTGCATCTCCAAAACAGCATGTCATGTGGAGTGTCTCAGGTGTGCAATAGTTAGGGCCTACCAACAGTGATCCAAGTATTGATGTCTGGTGAATCTGTGACAGTCATGTGCACCCAAGGCTCTTTGATGCATATGGGGAGTAAGAGCTAGCTTATATTGTCCAATCTCACAACTGTGAATGCTTAAAAAGTGAATTCTGACTCTGATAGAAAGGGGTCAGAACACCCAGTGCACCACAGTCAGAGCTGTTTTAGCAGCATGAGGGACCTACTCAATATTAGGCAGGCGGTGTTAATGTTATATCATTATATTGCCCACACCTACTACAAAAGCAAGGACGATGCTGTGTGTATCATTAATCAGGTAGAAAAACAACAGTTGTAGGGCCCCAAACATGATGACCCTTAGTATAATCGGCCACTTTTAATGTTGAAACAATACTTGCCCACTTGTCAGGCTTTGGAGAGTGTCCGTCCATTAAGAGTTTTATGACAGCCACTGTAATTGAACATTTCTATATTTTTATTTCTATTCAGACAGTAGTTCTAATAGTAGTTATTGGACATAGTACCAAAAATAATTTGACAGGCCACAGTAGCCTCACCACTGTATAAAATGTAATGTATAGAAATTGTTAAAGCTACTAATTAGGCTTAATACACTGTGTAATGGCAGTAGCAGTGGAGTGTCTTCAGTATTGAAATGGCTAAGATGTAAATGGATGTATGGGTGGTGGTGGCCTAGTGGCCCTGAACAGAAGGTTGCAGGTTTAATCCCGGCCCAGGGATTGAACCTTGCTCAGAGGTAACTCTGAACAAGGTTCCATCCCACTACACTTCCTGGGTGCTGCTGATAGCTGCCCGTTGCTCCAGGTCACATTCTGTTGTGGTGGACTTTGAGATTGAGTGTGTTCACAATGGCAAATAAGTCACTTTCACAAAATGGAATGATTTAAATTGTAAACTCCAGACGGATGTGTTTATTACCTCTAAAAGCTACATAAAGATAACTATTATACAAAATTAGCCTAGCCTAACCCTAACCCTTATGAATGTACTGTCTGAAACGTTGTTTTCTGATAGGTTTGTAGGAAGATTTTAGCTTAAAACACATTTGTAATGATCCATTCATGGCCAGGTGTTTTGAAGTGATAGTTCCCATAGAATTTTTCCCACTATTTTATCATTTCCAACATTACATATGTTGGTGGCCTAGTGGTTAGGACATTGCCTTTGGGACCTGAAGGTCACTACTGAGGTGCCAAGGTACTGTCCTGCTACACTGCTCCCCGGGTGCTGTCGAAAGCTGCCCCCTGCTCCAAGTTTGCACATGTGATGGGTTAAATGCAGAGGTCACATTTTGTTGTGGTGCTTGAGTGTGTTCACAATGACTAATAGTCACTTTCACTCATATAGAGACTCAGAATCATTTTGTTTGCAAATGAATTGTCTATATTTGTGCTGCAGGCATTGTGACCCATGGTAAAGATACCATTAGGCCTTACATTCTGTATAATGCACAATTTCATATCAGAACACTCTCAGTGTCTGTTGAATTATGCAAAAATTTGGATAAAGCAGTGAAGTTCCCCCTTCCAGGGTTCCTGGAAAAATGACCCCATGATGGAGCTCCATGAGAGAGAGAGTGATAGAGAGAGAGAGAGAGCGAGAGAGAGAGAGTGCTGAAACACAGGTATGCAGAGAATGACCCTGGCAGGGGATGGCAGGAAAGGAAGAAAGAAGGATGGAGAGTGATGACCGCTTCTCTATCTGTGCCGAGTGTTTGATGTGTGCGGGTTTTAGGGACAATATGGCACAGCGCAACAACGCGAGGACAGTGTGGGCATTGAGCCGCTCCGCTCCACAGGCACCACCGAGTCTTACTGTCCGGCAATTCTCGGAATTCTTTAAGTGTGTGAGTGTGTGTGTGTAAAAATTCAGTATCTCTTTTAGTTTATCATACAGTGAGCTCCTCAATGCAGATCCAATCACACCACAAGTTCTTATGATACTCAGTTTGCTCTAGCCATTCTATAGGCCAGGGGTTTACAGCTGTCGTCCAGTGCTGTCTGACGATTTTTCCCCTGATTACTCCCCTGTTAATTGTTAATAGGTCTGTATGAGAAAGGAATTCCCAAACTGGGCAGGACACTGGTCCATCAGGATGGGATATGGCTCTTCATCAGTGGTCAGAGTCTGTGTTTTTGAATAGTGGGTCTCTGACAGTAGCAGAGCCTATGGAGTGTGTGGAAACCCCAGCAACCATTATCAATAATATTGAATTGGGTTGAAGTGAGTTTCAGCTCTAGTTCAGTTAGACGTTTCCAATAAAGTGGCCAAATGAGTGTATATTGTCTGTTGCTTGTCTGCTGCAAATGAGCTGGTTT
>JBBPDA010084097.1:0-12109 GCA_037974385.1 Arnoldichthys spilopterus
AGCTAGTGTAAGCACCTACATATGCATGTAGTTATTGTAGTTGCTCTCTGTAGTAGTAGAGAACTTGGCATAAGTATTTATCGCAGTTCCTCTCGGTGGTAGTTAAGATCTTATTCTTATTCTTATTCTTATCTTATTGCAGTAGTAGAGGTTCTTTCTCTGCGGTTTGGTGGGACATTTAACAATCAGGTGTCCAGATTCCCCGCAGTAGTCACACAGTTCGAATCGCATTCTTCTCTCCCTTTCCATGGCTGTTAGTTGCGTTGAACTCACCTGATTCATTACTCTTCATGCTGCTGAGGACTGAAATACCTGACTTTTTTAGACGCCGTTCGTTTAGTAAGTAATCCAATCTAATTGCCATTTCGATAAGTGCTTCTAATGATCTCCCCTCATCTTAACACGGTAATTCATATGCCGATCGCCTTCTCTGAATTATGCTAGATAACCTCTCACCCAGTTCCTTGCCGTCATGGGGGTGATCAAAAACAAAGACTTGAAAAGTTTCAAAAACTTATAACTCATAACACATACCTTACGTTTTCCAGATCGCTGGTAGACCACAGAGCGGTCTACCATTGGGATACTGTAATAAATATTGCAAGCACTGAAGAAGGAGCCCTTGGCATTTGTTTGGGTCTCCTTCAAACTTTTCCGGCTTTGCGAGTCTGCCCTCACTGGATATGTTCCGGGGTGAACTCGACGTGGTGACCCACTAATCCTGGGGTGGACTGGATCAAATAGGAACCTGACTGAAGCCGGAAGCGCCTTGTGGGGGAAACAAAGTTAGCTGCTGGAGAGCAGAGGTTAAGTCAGTGAGATTAGTTAACAGATCATTAACTGGTGTAATTCTTTGTGGTGCTCACCCAACAATCTTCCCTGCTCCATCACGACTTTAAGCAGCTCATTCATTCCAGTGACGCTTTCATCCAGTGTACTCGCTCCGTTCATTGAGGTGAGGTTTTCTGTAATGTAGCTCACTGGAGGGCAGAATGCAAGTAAAATATGTTTCATTGAATCACAGCTTAGTGTAGGACAGCGTAGGGTCACCAGGGCAAACAAGATCCACATAGATAAGACAGCTTCAGTAGTCATAGAACAGGCAGCGGTCAAACTCAAGGCATTCAGGTATAACATGGGCAAGACAGAATCATAGAATCGGCAAACAGGAATGTCTGGGGCAAAGCAGAAATCCAAAAATCCAAAATATACAATCCAAAGTCAAAAAAGACAGAAATGTACTGAAAGTTACAAAACCTCACACTGAATTGCGAGACTGCAAGGCATTTTAAAGTCTTGATTAACCCCCATCAATATCACCTGCTAAGGGTGGGACTGGAGGTTAGTACTCTGGTGATGTAGACTAACTACGGCCACTAGGTGGAGCTGTAGCTCCCCTTACACCAGTTCTTAACCTGAACACTAAATTTGCTGTTTAAATAATTGGTAAAGTAATAAAAACATGAGGTGTGCAAAACCTTTGCATAAACTTTGTTTAAAAAACTTTTAAATATGAATCCAGAGATTATTAATCTCTTTCAAATTTTTGGCACATTTTTGTGTGGTCTTTTATGCACTCTCAGCTAGTATTAAGCCAGTTTTAGCATCTCAGTTGGTCTCTGCAAAATGAATGGTACTGAAGAAAGTGAGGACAGTGAGAACAGTAGTTATATATCACACCAAGATGTCACATCATCTTCTACTGACCACAGGGAAAAATCAAAAGGATCAAAAGAAGAGCATGAAGAATGGTGATTCAGAAGATGAGACATCCAGAAAGAAGAGTAAGAGGAAGAGAGTTCTAAAGAAGCAGAAGTAAAGGGTGGGCTGTACAGCTCAGTGGACTAAAAAGGGTAAGTTTATAGGTGCTGAGGTGCCCAGTGACTTTTATGTGTGAAAAAGAAATGTAATGTACACTACTGTTCAAAAGTTTTAGAACACCCTGTTTTTCCTATTTTTACTGGTAATTTAGCTGTAAGTTAACCAGGTTCTTCATTCCTGAATAATGCCTGTTTACCATGAATTTTTGTGATTTGTTTATACATTAGTTTATCTATTACTTAGTGTTCTAAAACCTTTGTCCCGTAGTGCCTGATACATAATACACGAACTCTGTTTAAACAGCCAGATAGTAATTAATCCATCTCAACAGTTCACATAATTGTGAACTAGTTGTAGTTACTCTTAAGACTCACACATTTCATTTTCAAAGTACAAACAGAAAGCACAAGCAGAAACAATCTATATAGATCAAGAAATTGTACCTCTTTCTTCCAAGAAGTAATGTACTGAAGAAATACTTAAACGTTAGAAGTCCAAAACAAAGCATAACAGTAATAGGCATTTTTATGCATTTATGCATATACATTGAGGAGGACATTTTAAGTAGGTTGCTATTTATTTTTGTTTTGTTTTGCAGTCCTTGATGCTGTTTCTTTTTATCACAGAGTCCTTCTGGCCAGGGAAAATGGAATCACAAAGTTAAAAATAAAATGTGATCAGCTGAAACAGGAAGGCCAGTTACTGGATATTTTAATTCATTAATAGTTAGAAGTTTGGTAGATTTGTTTGTCAAAATTTGAGGGTTTTTAACAAAAACATTTTTCCAATGACAATGACTTTGTTTACTTAATTGCTGTATTACTGTTTCTTTGATAAATAGCATAATACCAGAAATAATACCAGCTCTCTATGTAAAACCTTGATAACAGCATTTAAAAAAAACATTTATATTTTGAAAGTTGCATCTAGAAATGTTTCCTTCTAGAAAGTATTCTTATTACTTTGTGTTTTGGGTCATGGGTGTCCAAAGCTCACTGATGCACGTGGAAGTGAAGGCTAGCTTGTCTGTCCTCTTAAAAAGGAGCTCCTGTTGCACATAATGTTAATGCTGGCTATGGTATCAGCAGCATGAGGGGGACCTACACAATATTAGCCAGGGGGTGTTAATATTATGGAATGGTTATAATGTTATGGTACTGTTATAAAACTGTTATGATGAAAGGAATCATGTCTCTGGCATCTTAGAAGTTGACCCTGAAGTCAAACCAGGACTCTAGAATGGCATATAGCTGTATTAAAAAATATGTAGGCTCACTGATAAAAATTAACAATTACAGCGAGATAGCTTTTCTTGAGCTTGCAAGTACACATCTATAAATGTCTAAAATAAAGACAGCTAATAGACACCCAATGCCTGATCCTAGCCCTAGAAACATTTATCAGAGGACAGTAAGCAGGAGAGTGACACATGACAGAAATTGACAAAATTATCAAATTGGAAGAATACTCATTCAAAGAGTTGGAGTGAAGTTGGCCCTGGAGTTCAGCAGGATAGGATGAAGGTTGGGGCTTCTTGAAGTTTCAGGGTGCGTTTTCAGAGTTCTTGCAGGACAGGATGAAGGTTGGAGCGTCTTGGAGTGGAGTGGTGTGTTCAGAGTTCTTGCAGGACAGGATGCAGGTTGGAGCATCTTGGAGTGGAGCGGTGTGGCAGTGGGAGCTTCTTGAAGTCGAGCGGTGTCTTTGCTCCAGGTTTTGCTCCGCTCTGCTCTGCTCCGCTCTGGTCTGCTCTTCTCCGGTTCTTGCTCCTCCTCTTGCTCTGGTCCACTCACTCCTTGCTTTGGTTCTTGCTCCACACTGCTCTGGTGCACTCCTTGCTTTGGTTCTTGCTCCACACTGCTTTGGTCCACTCCACACTGCTCTGGTTTTAGAAAGGTCTGTGGTTTAAATAGTTTGCACTGGGCAAACATCTCTCCCACATTTCCTTATTAACTGTCCAATGAAAGCATTGCCTTTTGGCGGGCAGGGAGAAGCAGCAGCTCTCGAAGGGGGAGGTTTTATGACTTCCCTATCTTGTGGTCTCTGATACACGGTTCATAGAATAAGGTTTAATAACTTTTACATCTTCCATAACCGGGCATTAAACTTGCGTTGTCAGATTGGTGGCGATCACAGTATTACACAGAGTCCAGACACACCATAATTCCCACCAATATTTCAAAGCATATGCCTTATTTATATCTATATTCTAATTTACCCATAAACACTCAATAAGACAAACTTTAAAATTACTGCATACCATATTGTCACCATCTTCACCAATTCTTATTTCTAAACACATGGAAAGCTACATTCCATTACAAATTAATGTAAGAACCAATGAGTGTCTTTGTCTCTCTCTGGTCTTGACCACATGGCTGTCACCCTGGGTGATTTAGGACTTCCTAGCCGAAATGACTCTCTTTAGGAGATGTCTTTATTCCCACCTTATATGGCTAGATGTATGTCTCTAGGTGAAGTGGATATTTAAAACATGTGAATTAGACTTCCCTGATTATTTCAAGACCAAACATTATTAGTTTATCATATAGAAAAAGGGAAAACTGGAAAAAGAGCTATGATTTTTCCATCTGGTCAGCATCGATAATCTGGTTGATACCAAGGTTATTTGCTGATTACATGGATAGAGTTAGCCCATAGGCTAATGTTTACACAAAGTTAGTATACAGAAATAAATCATTTATAAAGAGGATCAGAGGAATCGCTCTGTGTCTATTGCTGACCCATGCATGTAGGTGTGTGTGTGTGTGTGTGTGTTGCTGTGTGTGAGCACAGGGGGGTGAACTGTCACAGCAGTCAGCAGTTTCTTGGGGTGTCGCAATTAATTTCTTGTGCAAAAAAGGGCCTCTTCCTGTTGCTCAGAGCTCTGTCCTTGGCATCCTGTTGCAATGGTTAAAGGCACGGGCCTTTTCCTGTTGCATAAATTTTCAGGGGTCACGAGTTCTGATCACTCGATCATTGATGGAGTTTTATGATCCTACACTATGGATAGCAAGCTTCCTGTGTTTTTCTGGTTTGGCTGAACATATGGCAGAATGTAAGACAATGGAAATATCCTGTCTATTATACTCCTCAATGGATAAGAAGAAGTGCTGATGCCGTTGACTAAGGTTCCTTTATGTTAAACCCTGAGAAAGGTTTAAACACACACCTGGACAGGATGTGTAGGGGAATAAGAATGCTTACTGAGAAATGTAAGAGCGGGGTTCACTCTCAAACACAGAAAGTACAGGAGAGAGGCTCCCCTCGTGAGATTAAATTCTGTTATATTCTGGAGAATATTCTGATGCTTTGTCATTATTTCTGGCATCTGATTTTGAATTAGGTGGGTAAGAGGAAAATTCACCACAAGGGCATCCACTACAGACAGTAACAAAAGTCACAAGAACAAGTACAAGGCTCCCCCTCACCACAAACACACACACACTAATGCAGAGGTTCTCAAATCTGGGCCTTGAATCCCATTTCCGGACTTGGAATTTGTAATCACCAGTAGATATTACTCTAGGTAGCCAATCAGTTATATCAACAGTTCAGTAAAGGTGGCATGGTGGCCAAGTGGTAAGATGTCAGTCTTGTAAACTAAAGATCATGGGTTCATACCCCATCCATGAATCTTCAGAGTGCTCGTTGCAGCTCAGTATGGGATGCAAACCTGACCTTAGAGTTGGCCTAGGACAGGACATGGGAAATGTACATAAGACTAAACAGGTGTCGTGACTGGACATTACAGGAGATGGGGGCACAAGAGAAATAAATATAAAATTGGGTAAATAAGAACCTGAATAGTAATGTGGACAGGCATATTAGTAAGTGATGGAAAGTAGTGAAAAAACAAACTGAGAGGAAACTGAGACATAAATTTATGTCACAAGAATTGAGGATAAGCAAAACCTATGCCTTGATGCTGAGCAAAAAAAAACAAATGTAGCACCTTAGACTGGGCTTCAAGCAATGCCTTCATCTCCTCGGCTACAAGCACCAGCTCCAAAGGGTATGCAGTGTATAAAGGCTCTACAAGTTGGGCAGCACTTGGTGGCTGGCAACATATGCAGCTTATAAGTTCTCTCTGTAGCTGAAACAGAGAACTCTGGTAATGACTCTTCAGTGGCCATCACTGAAGCTGAGGGGGAGGATAATTCTTCCCTGCTACGCTTTTTCCTCCCATGCTGTTTCCACATCACTAACTGAGGAGGTTGGCTGAGAAGTGCCAAGCTCCTGTGTAACCCTTGGATTTCTGCTATTTAACTACACCAAGGTACAATTCTGAGACATATAGCCCTCCCCCAAAACATTTGTATAGGAAAAAGGGTTTCTGGGCTTGTAGGATAGCCATAAATTGGTCATAAGCATGGCTGGGCTTTAGGTAGGGCTTACTGGGGCTGTAGCCCAGGGTCCTGAGCTCTAAGGGGCCCCATAAAAATCTTGAGGAGTGAAAATAAACATGTGGTCAGATTGCGTTTTTTATTTGTTCAGATTTACGTCTGTCATGCCTGCTGATTAATGATTGGTTTAGATGTTTGTCAGTGTTGTGTGAGGGTGGGTCTTTCATGGCAGAGAACAGAACGTACCAAAGATCAGGGTGAGAAAGGTGCTGAAAAAGATGGGATTAAACCCAACTCCGTGAGGATTTTAAATCACTGAGTGATGATGCAGCAAAGGACCTCACATGAAAAAGATCTCACATGCACAAACTAATGTTCTGAATCTGAGACATATTCATTGGCTAGCGTTATTTGTAGTTCTAATGCTAACATAATGCCACAATGTTAATCTGAGACATGCTCAACAGCTAAACCAGTGCACAAGTTTAACATTACCGGTGTGTTGAAAATTTTTTCCTTCCCATGAAAATGTCTTACCACAGTTGTTGTATTCTGCCTGAATTCGGACACTCAGGCCCAAGGTCTCTTAAAACTCTAGGACTTTTGACCCCTCACAAACTGAGATGATTTCAAATTACATGTCTCTTCTGTGCTTAATCACCAATCAAGGTCAGACTGTTGGACGCCTAACAGGCCCTCTGACACACAAGCTGGCTGAAATGGTTTACACACACACATACAGTGATTAACACCACTCATAACTTTGCTTTATTTCTACATTAATCTCCTATCAAGGACACTTCCATCAGAACCCAGACTTTTGGGTACTGAGGACACAACTGGCTGAAACTGGTTCCATCCATAAGGACACGTATACTTTTGCTACCTGCTATACAAATGTCTGTACTTTGTGATTTGTCAGTGTAGAGTCAAGGGAATTCAATGCTCTGAGGCCCGGTGACCCTGCCTGCTTCCTTTGCCTGTCTCTGACTTGGGATCCCAAATGTTTGGGGGTCCCTATTTCCACATAAAACATCTCTCTCTCTCTCTGTTAAATAAAACTTTTAAAAAAGACAAGTTGACTATCGCCAACATCAGATGGTGACCCCAACATGTCGGCTGAGACCACGTACTTCTATTCTCCGGTGACGTGACGACAGAAGTGTCCAAACCGCACAAGAGGTAGGACCAATTACTTTTTACCATTGTCTCCTTGCCATTTGGCCACTCTTCATGGAGATGCACCTTTGAATGCCACATGGCTTAGCACACCCTGTTCAACAGGATTTCGAATGAGTTACCCCAAAAGTTCAGTCTTGAGGAGGGAGACCTAGCGCTGCTCTGATTCAACCCCCTGAGTAACAGGGGGTGGGGCTTATGCAGAGTTTTAGTCCCCACAACCACTAGTATGCGTACATTGACCCGTGCTTCTTGTAATTTTCTATATTTCATTTCACTCTGTCTCTCGCCTGCCTGTGCCAGAGACCAGAGCTAATTCTTTACTTTTGTGTCTGTTTAGAGAAGGAGTCCTCTTAATTGTTTGAGCAAAACAATAATATTATGAGTGATAAGCAGGGAACACTCCATTCTTAAACTCTATTTTTAATAATGAATTTGCCCACAACACCTGTTTCATGGTTCTTGTCCAAAATAAAGGCCATCATATTGTTGTTTTATGCAATGTTCAGAAACAATTAAATGTCTTGTTCTATAGCCCGGGTAATGCCTGATAGGGCCAGAAGGATGTTTTTTAGGCCAACATATTGGCAGACTGAGGTCAGTTATGGGTTTGCTCAATTACAATATGCCTTTCTGATTTCTCTTAAATTGCTAAACCAGTAATTGATGCCCTTATAGGGGGGACATGGTTAGCGAGAATATTGATTGGTCAGAAGAAGTGAATAAGGCCTAAAAAAAGAGCCCCAGCCTGTTCTCAAGCTCACAAAAGTCCTGATATGACAATCTCAGCCTGATGAACACTTTGGCCACAGAACTGGTGGTGCGCCACAAATACGTGTTCATTCATGCTCCACGCAGGTTCCTGTTATCTGATGCCTCCTTCAGAACCATCTCCTGGCAGCGATGGGCTTGTTGAAAGGGCAATGAGACTGAATGTTATTTCCTCTGGCTCAATCATAACTGGCTGAATTGTGCTGAAATTACTGTTTGCCATAGCTGCTAAAAATTCCAATAAATATACTGATGGTGCTTGTTGTCATGGGTTAATTAATAACTTTTCCTCCTGTCTGGAATAAATGTGGATAATTGACCACTGGAAGTGCTCACATAAGAAGATGATTTTTCAAATTGTGGACAAATGTCCCAAATGCCTAAATGTTTTAGTAGTCAAAATTTCTCATTATATGTGAAACTGGAACAAGGCCCTTATCAAGTCCTGCTTATAACTCATAACATAATCTAACACAGCTCAGACTTTTTCCTATTTCTCATACTAACCCTTTTTGTCTCTAAATATTAAGATTCCTCTACAGGTTTAGGTTCTGGACACCCTGCACAATGAAATCTCCTGTTTCCCACATATACATTTATTCTGACTGTTGACTAATTATATTTCTCTCTAGGTTTTTTGTGTCCCTCTCTGACAGGTGCTAAGGAGTGGGCCTACAGCCCTGATGTCCCCAGCACCTTAAGAGGACTGTTCTGTTTCCTGATTTCTGACATTGACGATTTGTGACATGGACCTGTGCCAAGGACCTCTCTCTCCTTCTAGATGGATGACAAGACCCTCTCTGGACCCACACCTTTGGACTTCCTTGCTCCCCTAATGGACTTTTTTGTCCTACATAATTTATAATGTTACAAATTGCTTCTCATATTTTAGTATTTAAATTTATTTATCTAATCCTCATCATTTTTCCTCCTTCTATACTCTTCTGTTATATCTCACCTCCTGTCCTTTCGAATCTGTAGACAAGAGAGAGAGACTGACAGTCCTGCTTGTTCGAGTTTGTTCACTGGTAGAGCTTTGAGGAAGAACCCTTTGTTTTAGTCAAGGGGGGGCCAACCTGAAAGTGAAGCCACATTAATAGCACATCACTCAGTGATAAACTATTAATGTCCCACTACCAGTGAGCATTGCTTGCTCCAGCATCCAGTGACCTGTCTCCATCCAGAGAACTTCATTCATCTGGACTTCTACAAGCCATTCCTGTATTTTTGTGTAAGTGGGGCCCTGAAAATGCATATTCATAGTCATAAGCAAGTCTACTCCTTAACTGAGAGGAGGAGCCTAAAATGCTAAACCAACTCACAGACCTCACAAATATCTGCAACTCCTCACAGGGATATTCAGGACAGAAAACAGAAAATAAGGTCCAAGACATTAATTCAACACAAGATAATCTAGAGACAAGAACAATTGTAACAGTGGGCCTTATCCACCAATATTCAAGCAATTTCCTATGGGATCAATAAAGATTTCTGATTCTGATGTGTGTGTTGACAGTGCTTGAGTGTTTAAGAGTCTTATTGCCTGGGGGATGCAACTTTTGCACACTCTAGTCATAAAGGCCCGAATGCTTCGGTACCTTCTTCCAGATTGCAGGTAGGGGAACAGTTTGTATGAGGGGGCTGTGGGGACATTCACAATGCTGGTGCCTTTGCGGATGCAGCCTGTGGTGTAAATGTCCAGGATAGAGGGGAGAAAGACCCCAATGATCTTTTCACACTATCCACTGCAGGGCCTTGTGCTCCATGACTGTGCAATTTCCAAACCAGACAGCGATGCAGCTACTCAGGATGCTCTCAATGGTCTCTCTGTAGAACATGGTGAGGATCAGTGGTGGAAGATGGGCTTTTCTCAGTCTCCTCAGAAAGTTAAAAATGCTTCTGGGCTTTCTTGGCTGTGGAGCTGGTGTTCAGGGACCAGGTGAGGTTTTTTTTTACCAGGTGAACAATATGGAATTTGGTGCTTTTGATTACCTTAATGCTTGAGCCATCAATGTTTAGTGAAGAGTTGTCACTTGTGGTTCTCCTGAGGTCAACAACCATCTATTTTGTTTTGTCAACATTCAGAGACAGGTTGTTGGCTTTGCACCAGTCTGTTAGCTGCTTCATCTCATCCTGGACTCATCGTTCTTGCTGATGAGACACACCACAGTCGTGTCATCAAGGTGAACAAAGGGCTGAGCACACAACCCTGTGGGGCACCAGTGCTCAGTGTGGTGGTGCTGGAGGTGTTGTTCCCACTCCTAACTTTCTGAGGCCTCTCAGTCAGGAAGTCCAGGACTCAACTACATAGGGAGGTGTTCAGGCCCAGCAGCCTCAGCTTTTAAATCAGGTGTTGGGAGATGATTGTATTAAATGCTGAACTAAAGTCTATAAACATAATTTGCACATATGTGTCCTTTGCTGAGCAGTTCTGGTGGTACGCAAACTGCAGGGGGTCCGGTAAAGGAGGCAGCACTGTCTTGGCGTGCCTCATGATGAGCCTCTCAAAACATTTCATAATGATGGGAGTAAGTGAAACAGGACGGCAGGACACTGGAGACTTCTTTGGCACAGGAACAATGGTCGTAGTCTTGAAGCACGTTGAAACAGTGGCTTTGTTCAGGGAGATGCTAAAAATGTCAGTTAGAACATCTGCCAGCTGGTCTCCACATTCCCTAAGCACCCTGCCAGGAATGTTGTCTGGTCCAGCAGCATTCCCATGGGTTGACTCTGTGTAGAGTTTTCCCTCACATCAGCTGTGGTCAGTCAGAACAGTACCTGGTCATATATGCATTTAAACATACACACTAGAAGAGGTACACCTTATCTATTGTGTCTATACATCCATCGTTCTACGTGGTGGACACGAGTATGGGCGCGCCCCTCCTTACCTGTCCAGTCCCCAAGAGTTAACAGAAAAGGTGTACATACCCACTGGTGCTTTTTAAAGTGTAACGCGGTTAGCATACACAGTGAAACAGGTGCAAGCCTGGGTAAGTAGATACAGGAACTTACGCAGTTAGTGTAAACAACAAAACAGGCGCTAGTCTGGATAAGTAAATATGGCAATGAACGTGGTTAGCGTAAACAACCAAAACAGGCACTAGCCTGAATACGTAAAAATTAGCACACGAACGTGATTAGCGTAAACAACAAAACCGGCTCTAGCCTGAATAAGTAGATGTTGGCAAACGAGCGCGGTTTGAACAGTATTAGGTCATTATTCTAGTGCTTTTTTCATGCCGTCCTCCTTTTCGGTCTTGGTTGAGTCTTCGACTCTCTCGACTCTCTCTGTCGGGCTGCTTTTGAAGGCCAAGAACCACCCCCAGGTGTCTGATGATTGGTCCTTAATACAAAAGCGTCATCCCTACTAAGTGAGACAGACGTCTCGAGGAGCCTATGGGAGGAGAGATAGGAGAGGGAGCAAGAGCATGCATAAGAGATAACCAATACACAAACAAAACACACTTGGCTGCGTGCAGCCATGTAACACTCAGCATGACCGCTTTTGCGGTGCGCAGGCTGGGCCCGGTTCGCCCAGCGGCGGTATGCAGGCTGGACCCAGTTCTCCCACTGGCAGTGCACAAGCTGGGCCCGGTTCTCCCAGTGGTGGAATGCAGGCTGGGCCCGGTTCTCCCAGTGGCAGTGCGCAGACTGGACCCAGTTTTCCCAGCGGCGGTGCGCAGGCTGGACCCGGTTCTCCCAGCAATGGTGCCATTCACCTCTCCTCATGGCTCGTGGCCTAGGCTTGGCTGCTGTGGGCATGGAGCTAGCCTTTACTGCTAGCTGCTTGCTGGCCCTGGGGAGCATTGCTTCCGGCATCATCATTCAAGTCAAGTCAAGTAGGCTTTTTTTGTCATTTCAACCATATACAGTTCACACAGTACACAGTGAAATGAAACAACGTTCCTCCAGGAACACGGTGCTACATGAAACACAGGACCACAAACACTACACAACTAACAACATAAAGTGCATTGTGTGCAAGGATGTGC
>JBBPDA010084108.1:0-12109 GCA_037974385.1 Arnoldichthys spilopterus
CGGGACGGTACCTTACTCAAGGGAACCTCAGTAGTGCCCAGGGACTCGAACCTGAGACCTCCAGGTCTCAAAGGCAGCGTCCTCACCACTAGGTCACCACTGCCCACCAACTGAACCCTGACGGGATTGTTCGCACACAACGCTGACGTTACTCATTTGAACACAACGTTGCTTTATGCCTTCATGCTCGGCGGAGGGATACGTGCAGGATGTTGCGAGGCGAAAAGTCCCCAATGTTATTTGGTTCAGATTCAGTATTTTACCATCATCAACATTCAACACTGAGAAGATACATGGAGGTTTGGAGAGGAGATCAAAAACATTTGCGTTGGAGACATGACGTCCGGTTCCATTCACCTCCATTGTTAATGGTTTTTAAATGTCAGCACTATTTGTTAACCGAAGTATCTCTACTTTTTTTACTTATTGTTTTATTATACATTTATTTTATTATTTTTCTTTCTTTTCTCTTGCTTGTTTTTGCTATCCGGTGTCAACCAGAGGAGGACGGGTTCCCCCTTCTGAGCCTTGGTTCCTCCCGAGGTTTCTTCCTACAGCTTAGGGAGTTTTTCCTGCCTCTGTCGCCTTTGGCTCTTTGGGGCTCGGACCCGGTTTCTGTAAAGCTGCTTTGTGACAACGTCAGTTGTAAAAAGCGCAATACAAATAAACTTGACTTGACTTGACTTTGGGATCAGACTGGACAGGATAACCTTGGTTGAGCATCAGTGAGCCTTGGGTACCCATCACCTTGTGGCCGATTCACCAGTCGTCCTTCCTTGGGTCACTGTTGGTACGTACTAACTACTGCACACCTGGAACCCTCCACAAGAGCTGCCGTTCTGGAGACGCTCTGACTCGTCTAGAACATCACAGTAAGGCCCCTGTCAAAGTGGCTCGGATCCTTACGCTCGCCCATTTTTTCTGCTTCCAGCAAATAATCTTCAAGAACTGACTGTTCCCTGACCATTGTAACAACTAGAGAGTCGATGTTATCCACTCTACCTGTCGACGCAGACTAAGTCTTAGTGAGGAGAACCATCTTAAATGGCCTGGATTTGGTGGGATGGGATTCAGACACAGCCAGTGCCGTCCATCAGCAGCCACATTTCCAGCTAAGTGGATGTGTCCTGTCGCTCGAACTGTGCTGAGCTGCACATCTAGACAATGGAACTGCAGGTGAGCTCGCAAACACAATGTTTTCGAAGAGATCTACCGCAATAAAGTGGAGATTACAGTACAATCCAGGCCCCTCCAGCCCCCCTGCGGGCACAGAGCGCCGACGCTTTCAGGACCATTTTCTGGAGGGCGGCAAATTGTCAAAACTGAAAGCAGAAATCGTGAGCTTCTGTTCGCTCAGGCGCCGTCTGTCCTGCTCAGTGTGAGAGTGAAGAGGGGTATGATGAGGAGAGGAAAGTGCTCGCATGTCTGATGCACTGCTGAGAGTGCAGAGAGAGGCTACTGGATAATTTAGAGGGAGTTACTGTACGCACACGCGAACACACACTCACGGCACTTGTATAATAGATAGAAAGTAAAACGGAGCATGAGACAGCGCGAGAGAGAGTTGGCTGCAGCGGTGGGTGGAGGTTTGGAGCTGGGGGGCTTCCTACCTTTACCTTTTGGACAAACCAGCGACGGAAACTGAATTCTGATCAGATTTTCATGTGTTGCTGCAACGTTCTCATGCTCACACGAGATCTTCGGTTCTTTATGTCGATTCGACGGCGCAACACTTACCCAAACCGAAACAGAAAGGCACTTTAAAGTCACCTGACATCAGTGTTGGGTAGTGAAAGTGGCTATCTGTCATTGTGAACACACCCCATCACACAAAGTGCACCACAACGAAATGTGACCTTTGCATTTAACCCATCCACACATGGAGCGGTGGCCAGCCATCAACAGCACCCAGGCAGCAGTGTAGCAGGACGGTACCTTGCTCAAGGGTACGTCAGTAGTGGGCCTGGGCCAGGACTTCAATCACATGGGCGTGTCCCTAACTACCAAGGTACCTCTGCCCATCGTGTGCTGGAAACACGGGCCGTTCGAAATAATCGCTGCTGTTCTGCGCTAAACTGCACTGGAAGCCTGGCTCTTGTTAGGATCTGCTGCTGGCCTATGGGAAACACGGTTGTGCGTAAAGGCTTTGCTGTGTTTTCACGGCCCCTCGAGACTCCGACGCGCATTGAAGATGTGAAGCCCTTTGTCGGTAGGGTATCTTTCTGAGAGGAGAGGCCAGGCAGCTTCCTTCGGCGGGCCGAGCTGAGCTGTGGGCAGATGGCGCATCGCCACAGCTCTCGGAGAACGGCACTGACTCGTCCTTCACGGGACTTTCGTTAGGCTGAACTGGCTCAGGCTGCTGCTGACTGCGGTGGAAGTACAGATAGGGGAGCAGATATGAAGACGCTGCTGATTTCTGGGGAAAAAAATGTACATTCACACGTTTTTTTGCCCCCAGATGTAGTCGATCAGCCAAGACATGTCTGATGCGTGAAGGTTACTTCTCTCACATAAGCCCTGCAGCCAAAAGGCCAATGTAGCTTGAGTGGAAGCTAATCTGACCGATTAGCCGTGGTGCCGGAGCGGTTCACTAGTCTCTCACAGACTTGAGTATGTGGATTCTGACGCTGTATGACTTAGTAAACATGGACTAAGTGTTAGCACACCTAAAATAGTATCTTAAAACTTAATTATTATCATTATTACCATAAATCTGCAGGAGGTTTGGCTTCATTACATAGGCCATCAATAAAGTAGCTCCTTAGCGGTTAGCCAGCTAGTTGAAATAACATTAGCTAATGAATGACACCCATTAAACTCACTTTAATACGTTTTTTACAGTCTTTTTAACCACAAAGACCACTAGAAAAGAGAGGTCGCCTGCTGAGCCATGCCCACAGAGAAAACTACGAGGTCTACTGAGCACAAAGAAAGACCAATCAGGATACTCTGTCATTCCCCCTCACCGCCACGCTCCCACGGCTCTATTTTGACAGTCTAATCCCAAAGTGTGAAGTGCAAGGCGCAACCAACATTAATGGCCGTGTGCAAACCAGTTTTGCTTTATTTAGAGGCGTGTTTTGGGCTTTACATGCAATAAACCAATCAGAACGGCCCGTCACTTTTACCTTTAAAAGGCTCGGGTGCATGAGCTACAGTGGGTCGCTATTATAATGGTGCAAAATAGTGCCCTAACTGTCTCGCTCCCTTACTCTCTGTTTCAAAAAATCAATTTCAGATAAACTGTATATAATTTGGAGACGTTAGGGAGCTGCCATCAATGCGGGAGACTCCTGGAACCTCTGGGAGAGACGGGATGTCTGCTATTAGAGATTACTGGGCAACTTGGCGTGATCTGAGGGAATTTGTGTGGTGACTAGGCCAGTTTTGCTGTAACGTTTGCTGTTCAGCTTTTGAACGTTACATTCCCAAACCAGGATGGGGATGGCATGCCTGATAATAATGTAGCATTAGCTGTTCGGCTTGCTAATGTTAGCTTACACAAATATGTTGTCATCGTACCAGCTTATAATGTAGCATTAGCTATCCAGCTTGCTAACCTTACTTTATGGAAATAGGACAGTGTTAGCTTAATGGCTAATAATGTGTGTTTAACTATCCAGCTTGCAATTATGTTCAACGTGACATTTCTAAAATTAGCAATTTGACACACTGTTCTAGCTTACACTTACACTCTCTTGTCTATGTGTGCAGGTAAATACGTGTACCAGCCGATGACGAGCGTGGGTCAGTTACCCAGCACCGCTATTCCCGCAGCTCCATCATTTTACACGGACACCATTGACCTCTCCATCTCTCTGACTGAACGTTTTTTGCGGATTGCTCCCTGCTTCCGGCCTCCGCTATACCCCGAATCTCCCAGGTACTGCAACATCGCCGAGCTCTTCATTGATGACTACATCGTCAAGCGCATCAATGGCAAGATGTGCTACGTCCAGCGGCCGGCACCTGCGATGGAAGCCCTGCCCACGCCTCCTCAGCCAGCCCCACCCCCTCAGACTCACCCGGCCAATCCTTATCAGCCGGAAACTCAGACCGGACAGTATTCTGTGGATAAAGTTAAAGTGGATCCTAACGCTAACCACAAACAGACTGGACACGTCGCTAAAGACACAGTTAAAGCTCCTAAAATGGACCACTGCTCATCTCCGTCAAGCTCTGAGGACTCTGGGATTAACGCAGTGAGCGGACACTACCTGGAGTCATGTGAGGAAGAGTCTGAGGAAGAGGAGGATGAGCTGAGCGAGGGAAGAGCCAGCCCCAGCAGTGTGTGGGAGCAGGACGGATGTGTGTTGCTTTCACCCTCTAAATCTACTGTGGAGATCATTGAGAACATTGAAACAACAGTGTAGCGCAGCTGCGAGGACTATTTGACAACATTGACATCAGTTTTTATGAAATGTTGATATGGATTTTTACAGATAAACAAATTGTGCTCTGCAATGCTCACATGATCACCTTCATGCTGGACACATAGAGGGCGCTTTTGCTTCCACTGATCTTCTGAAAAAGCCCTTGTATGATCCACATGGTGATTCTGAGAGACTGTAATACACTGCAGGACACACAGGGGGTGATATAGCTTCTATTACTTCCTTTAAATGCTCTACAATGCTCCTTAATGTTCATATGGTCCACACAGTCATTCTGCTAGCCTGTAATACCCTACAGGAAGTGCAGGGGGCGATAGCCTCTGTTTGGCTGTACTATAAAAGAATAAATAGTTTGTTGCACAGTGTTACTACCTGATCTGCGTTCCTGCCCCATTTGCACCTTGCATGTGCACCAGGGCCGTGCCGAGACCTTCCAAGGCGTAAGTAATTATTGCTCAAATGTAGGGCAGGGCAGGATGGGGGTGGGGTGGGGGGGGCGATGGCACCTGTGGTGGTGGTGATGGTGATCTACAAAAAAATTGTCGAGGGGGAGATGAGATGAAGCCAAATGAAACAGTAGATGTTGCTAAAGTAGCAGCGAGTTACTGCCTCAAGTGGAGAAGTTCAGGTATCTCAGGCTCTTGTTTATGAGCGACGGTCAAATAAAGTGTGAGACTGACCGGCAGATCAGGGCGAAGAGGTTGTGAAGAGGCAGCTGAGCCAGTCAGTCTTTGCTCCAACCCTCAGCTATGGTCATGAGCTGCGGTTAGTGACCGAAAGAATACAAGCCCAGAAGTTGGTTTCCACCACAGGGAGCCCTGACATCCAGGTGGAGCTGGAAGTAGAGCATTGAAAGGGGGCGGTTGAGGTGGTTTGGGCAGCTAATCAAGAGGCCTTCTGGGCACCTCCCAGTGGAGGTGCTCCAGGCATGATCTACTGGGAGGAGACCTCGGGAAAGACCCAGGCCATGCTGTAAGGATTATATATCTGGCCTGGGAACATCTGGGAATCCCCCAGGAGAAGCTGCTGGATATGGCTGTGGAGAAAAACGCTGAGGGTTCCCTCGTTGGAGTTATTCCAGTTCAGGATAAGCGGCGGAATGTTTTGTCTGGAAAACCACCTGTTTGTGTTTTTGGCATGATTGGGGAATATGACGTTTTTGTTACATGTGGCACGTGACTGGTGCACATGTGAAGTGCAAACCAGGCAAGAGACGCAGATCTGTCAGCAGCACACAGAAGGAACTCTGAGTGATGGACTGAAGAGGGTAGAGGAGTTAGATTAGCCGATTAATCAGATTACAGTTGATAGAACGATTATAGATTATAGATATAATTGTTAGTTGCAGCCCTGTAACAAAACGCAGTCCCCTTTCTCTCCCTCCCTCTCCCCCCTCCCTCTCCCTCTCTCTCTCTCTCTCTCTGGCTGGAGTTGGGTAGATCAAATTGACCCATGAACAGTTCAGTCTGGTCTGATCTCACTGCTTCATCTCGGGGCGTATGAACCCGGTGTTTGTTTTTTTCGGAATTACTTCCACTGTGATTGCACTGAAAACACAAAAAAATGTCTCTGAGACACATCACTACTTTCAAAATCTCTCTCTCTCTCACACACACACGCACTAACCTTCCTGGTCTGCATCACCGAATGACGCTCCTACACTGGTGACTGTCTTCAAAGTCCCCCGGTGCTTGATCAGCCGAGAGCTTGGAGCTGGTTAAAGCTTATTCTCCACCAGTTTGCATGAAGGCCTAACACATCACAAGCCAAAGCTCTACTAGACTTGCTTATGTGGTTTCTGACACTGTTGACACCCTGTTATCTACAAACAGGAACCTTACGCTGGAAGTACGTTAGCATAGTCGTTGGAAGGAGGGAATTGTGTAAAATGTATTTTTCCTTCGAACCTTAATCTGAGTGTCAGTTTTCTCTGTAATTCCTAAGTGAGTTCAGTGACGGTGTGGCGTAAAGCTAGTCGTCCTGTTGTAGTTCCCTCAATAGGCAGGTTTCCAATGCAGTTTAACGTAATTCCGAACTTTTCGTGTTTCCACCAAGTGAAGTTATGCTAAGCTAACTCAACCCAGCACAAATATATAGCAAATATGAAGCACTGTTCCTTAAGTTCCCTTACTGATCTTAATTTTCCCTAAGCATCATTATCTAGACTCAGACTTCATTTTGCCATAGATGATCCATTGGAACAGGTGGAAAATGAACAAGCCAGTGCTGCAGGTCTACGCTATGTCCAGAGTCTGCCACCATGTTTGAAGGGTTTCTTGCCCTCCAGGGCTCGGCGCCGCAGTACAGGATGGTAGCTGAGGAGCAAAACCAGCGATCACTTTTCACCATTTCTCCGCTGATTGTCATGTGACTCTTCATATCATGTTAGGTGAACTAATAATGTGTTTCTGTACCGATTTTGGGAAATGTTGCATTGCTGAATCGTCTGAAAAGCCAGAGTCATTCAACTTCTGCAAGATCTGATCAGTTTTGGCAAGGTGATTTCCATCCCATTCACTGCAGTAGCTGTGGTAATGTGTAATCAGTGGTGATGAGATCATGTCATGGACAAAGTAATGGAATGGAAACCTGCTTATAGCTGACAGTGGCCTCATATCAGGTATTTCTTTCCGCCATGATTTTACAGTGATCCAAATACTTCTCAATGACTTGCGGAACATGTAGTGAGTTATGCAGCACAGTAGGACCCCTCGCATCGCCTGCCATATCCCACCAAAGAGAACCAGTTCCAGTCCTCGCTCTTTATAACCTGGCTGCCTGTGCAGAGTAACTTAATGTCATGTGACCTAAATTTTAATTTAATTTAAATGTGTTTTTTTTTAATGTTGGTAAATATAGTTTTGTCAAAGCATTTAAAAAAAACAGCTCAGCATTTATTTATTTATTTTATTCTGCAAGTTTTTAAGCTTTATTCAAAATTCTAAAGTTTCCATTACTCATTTTTTGGTTTGCAGTTTGATATTGTGCAGTAAACATCTTAACGGGAACCTGCCTATAATCTGCAGGGATTACTGATGCTAGCTAAAGGCCGTTCTGAGACACACTTTCACTGTCACTTGGCAATGTAGCTGAATTACAATCTTTTTATTATGATAATGTCACTGTTTCTTGCATTTTGTCATAAAAACCCAAACTGACCTCCTGCTTGTGTGCTGGTCTTTTCTGAGAGTTTCAGTTACATGCTGCGAGGAAAACTTGGCAGGTAATGTTCTTTTTGGAGAACCGTGGCTTTCTCCTTGCAGCTCAGACATGCACACCATTATTGTTCAGTGTTCTCCTGATGGTGGACTCATGAACATCAATATTAGCCAATTTAAAAGAGGCCTTTAGTTGTTTTAAGTTACCATGGTTTGCTTTCTAATCTCACATACTAATAAAATCTCTGCTCTTGGAGTGATCTTTGTTAGTCAAGCACTCCCGGGGAAGATTACAATAATCTTGAAAGCGTTTGTACACAACCTGCCTGGCTGTGGATTTGAGGAGTCCAAACTCTTGACCTGGGAACTCTTGACGTGCCACTCACAGACCTGTAATATCCTATGATATTCCTCAATAAATAAGTAATAATAAAAATATAAATTGTAATAATAAAGTATCATAGTTTGTCTCTTTTGTTTAATTTGGTTCTCTTTATTTACCTTTAGGAAAATCAGATGTTTTAGGTCCCATTTATGTAGAAATATAATAAAATTCTAAAGGGTTTACAAATGTTTTAGGTCCACTGGATGCATAACATTTTAAAAAGGGTCCAAAATTGATTCTTGCAACATACATTATAGCAACAGTATTTGTCTTGTACAATAAACAGTCATTAGAGATGAAACATCCTCCAGATGTTATGCAGTTTTTTACCCCAGTGGCAGCTGGCAGCCCAACAGAATTATAACTTAAACGACTCTGGAAAGATCAAGTATTAATCTGACTAATCATTGCTACTAGAGTTTGGACCTAAAGCCTGGCCACCATCATGTAAAATGTAATGAAATATGAATTCATAAAGCCTTATGTGAGTCATGCAAGTTTAAGTGACAACGCTAAATCTGCTTAGCTGCTGTAGACCAAGGCAAAGCATTTGGGTGGATATCTGTCTCTCATGCCGCACTCTCAGGCTCTCCGGGCCGATAACATTCAGAAGCCCTTTTATTGCAGCAGAGAAGTTGTCTCCTTGCCTTGCTGTCTCCTGAGCCAGTGCCAGAGGCAATATTTTTTTATGAAGGCACCTTCAACCAAAATGCATGTGATACAGTTCGTTTTGTGGATCTGGGTCCTTCCTCTCGCAGAATAATGTCTGAGCAGGTCGTGTTCGTTATGTTTCAAACACAGCCAGTGGTTCAGTTATGACTGATGTGTTACTCTAGCAATAGTTGCTTGGCTAGCTAATGCTAACACACTAATTTTTTTTGCATTTCTGTAAGTCTGATGGTTTCTCAGTAACCATAGCATCAACTGCAAGTGTTAGCAAAGATAATTAGAACTTCAAACTAAAGACACGAACATAAACAACATTACTCACTACTGCCCTCTAAAGGTGTTATTAACAAACATCAAATAAACAAACATTGCACCCTGCTGCCCTCTAAACATCAAATAAACAATCGTTACTCACTGCTGCCCTGTAAACATCAAATAAACAATCATTACTCACTGCTGCCCTCTAAACATCAAATAAATAATCATTACTCACTGCTGCCATCTAAACATCAAATAAACAATCGTTACTCACTGCTGCCCTCTAAACATCAAATAAACAATCGTTACTCACTGCTGCCCTCTAAACATGAAATAAACAATCGTTACTCACTGCTGCCCTCTAAACATCAACTAAACAATCGTTACTCACTGCTGCCCTTTAAACATCAAATAAACAATAATTACTCAATGCTGCCTTCTAAACATCAAATAAACAATCGTTACTCACTGCTGCCCTCTAAACATCAAATAAACAATCATTACTCACTGCTGCCCTCTAAACATCAAAAAAATAATCATTACTCACTGCTGCCCTCTAAACATCAAATAAACAATCATTACTCACTGCTGCCCTCTAAACATCAAATAAACAATCATTACTCACTGCTGCCCTTTAAACATTAAATAAACAATAATTACTCACTGCTGCCCTCTAAACATCAAATAAACAATAATTACTCACTGCTGCCCTTTAAACATTAAATAAACAATAATTACTCACTGCTGCCATCTAAACATCAAATAAACAATCATTACTCAGTGCTGCCCTTTAAACATTAAATAAACAATCGTTACTCACTGCTGCCCTTTAAACATCAAATAAACAATCATTACTCACTGCTGCCCTCTAAATTTCAAATAAACAATCATTACTCACTGCTGCCCTCTAACCATCAAATAAACAATCGTTACTCACTGCTGCCCTCTAACCATCAAATAAACAATCGTTACTCACTGCTGCCCTCTAAACATCAAATAAACAATCGTTACTCACTGCTGCTCTCTTGAAGGTGTTAACAAACATTATTTAACACCATTACTTATTGCTGCCTTTTAAACATGCTATTAACCATTATCAAATTAATAAACTTTTCTGACTGTTGCCCTTTTAAGGTATCAACAAACATCAAATAAACAAACATTATCACTACATTTGCTTTTAAAGGGCCCATATATGCAAAAATGAGCAAAATTTAATATACCAAACTGAAAGAATCTCATACTGTATTAACCATTATAAAGCGTTACTCTTCCACAGCAGCAGAAAAACACCTTTGTGGTTAATTAGCTAAAGGTTTTATTGAATAATATAAAGTGTAAGAAAATATAAAACCTGTATATTTTAAAATTGATCCAGTTTTAGCTTTTTTTCTTTTAAAAATGTCACGTCTCCTAACAGGGTTCCCAGGATGTGTGTGAGGTGGTGTGATTAAGATCTTTTCAATATAACCATTTTTTTTAAATGCCAAGCTCACCTTAAGTGTAGCCAAAAAGCTCTATTTTGGTCTCATCTAATCACAGAACCTGGTTCCAGTCAGAGTTTCAGTAGCATTCAGAGAACTTCGGATTATATTTGAGAAAATATGTCTGAATAATATTCCCCATGGCAGAATGTTAGTGTTTTCAGTGTGCAGCACTGTAGGGACTGTAGTGCCAGTATCACCTTCATAACAATGCTGAGATGATTGATTTCTGCCCCCTTCAGCCTGAGACACACACACACACACACACACACACAAACACACACACACACACTGCAGTGCTAGTATAAAGGAGCCTCTGCAGCCTGGGCTGTGCTGAATGACTGATGGTAGTGCTGTGGCTGGTGGATGGTGGGGGTGTTGGGTGGAGGGCAGGGAGATTAAGCTGTTTCCTCAGCTGAGGTGATGTGTTCGATTTTAATCAGCCTTTAATTGTCCTGTGGAGGACAGCTGGATGGGCTGACTGCGTCTGTGTGAGGAATTTAATGCACCGCTGAGGGCTGCAGTGGAAGTGTCCAGCAAAACCCCCCTGACGGAACAATAGGAGGGACGACATAGTTCGATCGGCCTCATGTATCGTTTTTTTTAATGAAGTGCACGTATGATATCTGAGTGATTTTATGGACCATAATGCATTTCTGCGTGGCCATTTTCCAACCTCCCTTTAACCCCTGCCATAAACGGGCTGTACCTCTGGGACTGACGTATGCAAATGAGCTTGGTTCTGATTGGTTGTCTGGGCTGAAACACTCCACATCCCTTAAATAAGTACGGGTAGAGTTATACTTCAGTAAGTGGGCGGGGCTTAACTTTGGTAAGATGAGTGGCAGGGCAGGGCAGTGGTGGCCTAGTGGTTAGGACACTGCCTTTGGGACCTGAAGGTCGCAGGTTCGAGTCCTGGCCCAGGCACTACTGAGGTTCCATTGAGTAAGGTAGAGGTCACATTTCGTTGTGGTGCTTGAGTGTGTTCACAATGACAAAGAGTCACTTTCACTTAAATAGGGCTGTACTGCTGTACTACTGATGTGGCTAAATCGTTGTAGGCTAAAAGGCCGGGCCTAAACTGCCATATGCTGAATGGATGGTCGCATATGGGTGCACTCATGGTTGTGATGTCATAGCTACTGTACCAACATGCTTCTTTTTGCAACTTCCATATATAGACAGTATGGACTGGGCAGTGACCCAGTACAGTTTTAGAGCTTTAGCAGTGTTTACATCCTCAACTAGACTTCGTTTTAGTGTTTCATGACATGGGCCCTTTACACAGAGAGTTGCGTCTTCTAGGGTCTTACACCAATCAGCCATAACATTAACACCGCTGACAGGTAACATAAATAACGTTGACTCCCTAGTCATTTTATTACAATGACACCTGTCGGGGGGGGGGGCATATGAGGCAGAATGTGAACAGTCAGTCCTTGAAGTTGATATGGTGGAGGCCGGAGTGCAAGGATCTGAGCCACTTTGACGAGGGCCTTGTTGTGATGTTCTAGACGACCGAGTCAGAGCGTCTCCACAACGGCAGGTCTTGTGGAGTGTTCCAGGTGTGCAGTAGTTAGTACCTACCAACAGTGATCCAACCACAACTGGTGAAGCGGTGACAGAGTCATGGGGACCCAAGGCTCACTGATGCATGTGGGGAGTGAAGGTTAGCCTGTGTGGCCTAATCCCACAGAAGAGCTACTGTGGTGTAGAAAGTGATGCTGACTCTGATAGAAAGGGGTCAGAACACACAGTGCA
>JBBPDA010084119.1:9523-32690 GCA_037974385.1 Arnoldichthys spilopterus
TTTGCTCTACAGATTCCTGGATTCTGTGAACAGGGCACATCCATACCTGGTTTTCAGGGCAAGGTTAACTGCGCAATCATCGTGGGCTATAAGTCTGTGTACAGGATGTGTTTCTCAATGGCTTGTTTCTTCTTCCTCTTCTCCCTCATCATGATCCGAGTCCGCAGCAGCAAAGACCCAAGAGCCTTCATTCAGAACGGGTATGGAACTCAAACGTAGCTTGGATTGCAGTATAATAGCAAAAAGTAATTCTCTTAAATGGCTCATATTATCAAGATTTTTCCAGGCAGCATTGCTAAAGTGCCTTTCACTTCCTGATCTGCATTCGAGAGGTTGCTCAAGTACATTTTGTCTTATTTTAGTGATAACCTGACAGAAGCAGAGCTGATGAGTACCCAGACAGAGCTAGTACACAGCAGTGGTGGCCTAGTGGTTTGGACCTTGCCCTTGTAAACCAAAGGTCGCAGGTTGCAAGTCCCGTCCGGGCACCACTGAGGTACCCTTGTGTGTGTTCACAATGACATAGTCACTTTCACTACAGCATTTTCCTTCCTTGCTGACTTCATAATGTTATTACTACATGACATAGGTTGCCAGTAACTTCAGACTGTATGATAAAGCAGTTTGCAGTTAGCGGTTTGAATCTGAAACATGTACAATTGCCTGAACTTTATCCCTGAATTTAACAGCGAGAGGAGCTAAATAAATGCCCTGATATAAAGTGCTGGGATAACGATTTTGGGCATTTACTTGTATATGTCAATATTTATTTGCTGTGAAATTACAACTGCAGTTGCAAAAGGAAATGCCATTAAACTGTTCAAGCTATAGCAATACTGTAAATTACAGGAGTCAGGCAGTGAGGGAGCTGGCATAAGCAGAGAGAGAGAGAGAGAACCTAGTAAAGCAGAGCTGAGAGTGCTGGGGTTGACAATACTGCAGAAATGATTTTACATATCATGACCAAGGTACTAAACAAAAATGTCAGCATAGCATGTGATAGGAGAGAAGGAAATACACTTAAACACTGGGCTATTGTAAACATGAAAAATATCATCATGGATCTTACCGAGACAACCTCTGCATTACCTTAATAATGGTGAGATTCAAGAGTTTGTCATGTGCACAGTAGAACTGTCCAATGAAATTCTTATGTTGGTAGTCCTCCATTGCCACATATTAAACATAAAAAAAATGTTTTCTATAACCCAGACATTTCTAATATTACCTACATATTAATCAATATAACCCAGCCAATACGAGCAGTGGTTGTTTTTGGGCAGGACCACTTTCCAAAAGTAATGGGCAGTGGTGGCCTAGTGGTTAGGACATTGCCCTTGGGGTTTGCAGGTTCAAGTCCCGGCCCTGGCACTACTGAGGTACCCTTGAGCAAGGTACTGTCCTGCTACTGTGCTCCCTGGGTGCTGTTGATAGCTGCCTGCTTGTTTACATGTGATGGGTTAAATCCAGAGGTCATGTTTTGTTGTGGTGCTTGAGTGTGTTTACAATGACAAATAGTCTTTTTTACCTCACTAGTGGAGAAATAAAGTGAAACACAAGAAAAATGTAGGCCATGGACCCTAAGCACTATTTTGAGGAAAATCCATAACTGTGATTTATTACACAAAGCTAGATTTCTGAGGTCCACAGATCTCTTGAGGACTGTTCAATAGCAGTTGGCTCATTTTCTGTTGTACAGGCTTAGCTTTAGCCTCATGTTATTTAAATAAACTAGACATCCTGCTTGCAGGAAAAAAAAACCCATTGCAAGCATGGTGCCCCTTAGTTTGAGAAACACTGCTGCCCTCTAGTGGATTCATACCATAATTACTGTTTGAATGCTTGGGGCTGTCACAAGACTACACATACTGTTTCTAGTTAGAATAACCACAGAAAATGTGATCAGCCTGTCACTAGTTGTTTTTTGTGTGTGTTTGTGTCCTTTAGATTCTGGTTCTTCAAGTTTCTAATACTGGTTGGTATAACTGTTGGAGCTTTCTTCATTCCAGATGGGACGTTTAACACAGGTAATCACATACACATATTTATCACATACACACATGTATCCCAACACTAGTGTACGTGTCTTATATAGCATTACCTTACATCTCTGACCATTTTAGTGTGGTACTACTTTGGTGTGGTGGGCTCCTTTGTCTTCATCTTGATCCAGCTGATCCTTCTGGTGGACTTTGCTCACACATGGAATCAAAGATGGGTGGAGAATGCTGAGAATGGAAACAGCAGATGCTGGTATGCAGGTATGATGAGCGCTAGAGTCCTGGTAGTCACTACTATGACTAAACCCTCATTATCTCTTGATTTGGTAATAGAGTTCTATGGGTGTCATGTGTTACTTGTTTGTCCCAGGGTAAAAGAAAGGGGAGTTTTTGTCTTTAGTGTTGCAAGTTCAGAGAAGGTAACACGCGTTTGTTTTCTCCAGCTCTGCTGTCCTTCACCTTTGTGCAGTATGCCTGTGCCTTTGCTGCAATGGTTCTGTTCTACATATTCTACACACAGCCAGATGACTGTACTGAACATAAGGTCTTCATCAGCCTGAACTTCATCTTCTGCATCATTGTGTCTATTGTCTCTATTCTCCCTAAAGTACAGGTAGTGTGCTCTTTGTTTCTGTCTTTCAAGCAGTTTATTGATGACAACATCTAGTTTGCATCATCAGGAAACCTTTGAACCATTCCTGACTCACTTCTGCCCTTTGGCTTCTATTATATTTGTGTTTAGAAGAAACATATTCTGTGTTTTTACAAAGAACAAGTACTAAATTTATGTGTTGTCTTATATTTCACTGTGTTATATGTAAATTCTTTACGCAAAAGCCGCTATTTGTCATTGTGAACACACTCAAGCAACACAATGAAAAGTGACCTCTGGATTTAACCCATCGCACATGCACATGTGGAGCGGCAGGTGGCTTTTAACAGCAGTGTAGCAGGACGGTACCTTGTTCAAGGGTACCTCAGTGGTGCCCGGGCGGGGACTTAAACCTGCGACCTTCAGGTCCCAAGGGAAAGGTCCTAACCACTAGGCCACCACTCCCCACTTAGGGGGTATTTTGCCCCCTACCTCTTTAACTCTTTGCCTTCGCGTGTATTTTAAAGATTTTAAGTTTTGGGCCAAAACCTTATGTCCTTGTCACTATAGTAAAACAAAACAAGCAGCACATTTAATGAATTTTTCCATAATGAACCTTTTACAGGTGAATGTTCTAGACATCACCACCAATGTAAACAATTCTTATTACGATTTTCTAGAAGATTTCACATTTAACCATCTAACCACAATTGTATATTTTTAGGACACCCAGCCCTCTGGACTGCTTCAGTCTTCTCTCATCTCTCTGTACACCATGTACCTCACCTGGTCAGCCATGACCAACAACCCCAGTAAGTCATGCAGATCCAAACATTAGTCTGCTTGTATTGCTGTTATTGTCCTGTTATCCGCACATAGTTATTTAACTCTTAATTAATTAGTACTCAAATAGTCAGTATTTTGACAGATATTTAGGTACTTTTATTAATATTTAATAATAGGCAAAACTAATTTAACAATTTAAACCCTAAAAAGCCTTTTAAATTTTCCAGAGAAACTTGGACGCCTTTAAAAAGGCTAAAAATGCATATACCTAACTAATAATGTTTATCATGGTTCTATCTTTTTGTAATAGAAGAATTTAAAATGTGCATTATTATCATACAAAATACCAACTGATCACTGCCTAAAAGTAGCATTATTCCAAAGTCTGTGATCTGCTCTGCTGAAGTTCTAGAGTCTCATTTTGTGTTCAGTGCAGGTTTTTTTTTTGCTCTTAAAGTACACAAACTGAAAGAAGCTTGGATAAAGAAAATAACTTAATAACTTCCTTCAAAAGAAGCTCTCAAAATAGAAGCAAGTACTCACTGAAAGTACAGATGAACATCTGTTACTAAGCGACAATGATGGTTGCTAAGGTCAAAGCTTGGATATAACCCAACTAGACAAGGAATAATAAGCCTTTCACGCTGATGTGGCCTGCACCGGTTGCAATGCAATGAAAACGGCATTTAAAGACACCCCATTTACACTGAGTTTATTAAGACTACCTCCCTTGTATCTGCATTTATTGGCTGTTTTATCAGAAACACCTTCCATATAGGTGTACCTTGCTGCATAAGACTGCACAAGGCCTGTTCTTCAATGGGAGGTGACCACCATAAGACCACCACTAACCAGATATTATCTGTGGTAAACCATTGTCAGCACATGCTAGTGTCTGTACTGCTTGAGCATGTGAGTGTATATCAGTGTTGCTGGCATTAGTTACTGGCTATATTGACATTTGTGTTTCTCATAGGCGTTATCCTCTATTTCAGATCGTAAGTGTAACCCGAGCCTTCTGCAGCTGGTCAGTAACACATCTAGTGTCCCTACCCCCACCACTGCTCCCGGGCAGGTACAGTGGTGGGATGCCCAGGGTATTGTGGGACTCGTCATCTTTCTGTTCTGCACTCTGTATGCCAGGTGAGCTATTTCAAGACCAGTGGTGTCAAAATATGTTCCTGGAGGGGTGAAGCACTGCAGAAAATAAGGGCTCCAGCTTCCACATTTTTCTGTTTTATTGTGTTACTACTTACGACATGAATGTGGGCTCGTGTCCGTCTATGGAGTGGATGGGCTGGAGGTCATTCCTATTGAAATAACCCACCTGCTTTGTCTTTTAAAGAGTTTGATAATTAGCTGATGAATACTGTGGCCCTTCAGAATTGCAGCCTATACTCTGTTTTTAGTCTCATTTTCCCATATTTTCACTCATTGTTTCTGCCTCCCCTCTCTAACCTGTGTCTGGCAGCATCCGCTCATCCAATAACTCCCAGGTGAATAAACTGATGCAGACAGAAGAGAGCCAGGGGCTCGCAGCAGACGAAGAGAATGCTGTGGGAGAGGATGGAGTGAGACGCGCTGTGGATAACGAGGAGGATGGAGTGACCTACAGCTATTCTTTCTTTCACTTTTGTCTCGTTCTGGCCTCTCTCTACATTATGATGACACTGACCAACTGGTATCAGTAAGTATCTAGTTAAGAGCTGTGTGTATTGATATAAGATTTCTCCATGTAAAAAATTAGAACTATTCATGACTCATTAAGGCCATTAGAGGTGGGCAGTATGAACGGCATTAGTATTCTTTAAAAAAAAAATCATTTTATATACAAAAATAAAAGGTTATCTTAATCATTTATGTAAACTTGTGTTTCATTGTAATTAATAAGGAAACCATATTGTAGTAGAATAAAAATAATATATAAATAATATTTTTTTTGGTTGAATATTTTATTAAAAGTACCTAGTAATGCAGCAAATATTTAAATTAAAAACTTTTTTTAAAACTTATTTCATTGTGTCTGTTTTGAATGATCAAACCTCAAAAGAAATTATTTGTATAATGAAAATATGTTAAAATATTACATTTTGGTTGTATTGCCCACTTTTAAATCTCTCTCTCTGTTTCACTCTATCTATCTGTCTCTCTTTCTGTCTCTCTCCCTCTGTTCTTTGTTAAAGGCCTGATACGGAGTACCAGGCCATGCAGAGCACTATGCCAGCAGTGTGGGTAAAGATCAGTTCAAGCTGGCTGGCTTTGGCACTGTACCTCTGGACCCTTGTGGCTCCTCTGATCTTCTCCGACCGAGACTTCAGCTAATCATCAAAACGTCACTCCACCCCAAGCTGCAGGTTTCAGTCCATTTGACTTTATTTGTATGGTAGACTTTAAACAGGCTTATGATCCTGGACATCCCTTTACCTTATATATCATAACCCAGTGATTAGGTTACAGTAATTGGAATGTCAAAGACAACTCCATTAGCTGTGTAATCGATCTGTTTATGCTCCACCCACAGATGTGTTTTTGGGAGATTGGACAAACTGGCAAAAATCTCATTCAAACCAGCAGATTTAGCTGAGAATTTAGATTCGCTAAATGCTAAAAAGTGGTACCATTTTAAATTTGCAACTGTTGATCTGAATAGGGCTATCAAATGATTAAAACAATGAATCAACATTCTGACCTTTTGTTATAGCCATGAGTGGATATATGAATATAAATGTATGTGTTATTTTCAATAATGTTGTAAGCTGATGGATCAAACAGGAAATGTGTTAACCATTTAAAATGGTTCAGTTAAGATTGAGTTACTGGTTGTAGTTGCTTGGCAGCCAATTTATATTCGCTTACATAAACAAGTAAAACACATCTGCATTATAAACCGTTACATTCTATTAGCCAATATATATAGATGCAATAATAATCACATATGTTCTTTAGTGGACCAAAGTGGGTTTTGTTGGCTTTTTGTAAATTTAATTCACTTGCTTATATAAATATGAGCCTAGCTCATGTTATTTGCATCTTATAATTCAGCTTGGTCAAATTCAAAATAAATTCAGCAGTTTGCCAAATGCCTGCTTTGGGCAAAAATCTGCCAGTCTAGTTTCTGTTATCCGTAATGTCAACTATGTACCCAAAATCTGTTTGCTATCTATAGCAACATATATATATGGGGAGAGAGAGAGTTGTTTTACAACATAAATGATATTAATGAAATTTAATTACATGCACAAGCTAGGAACATAGCTTGATACAATGTAATTTTATTTTTATGTTTGCACTACGTTCAGTCGTGTAGATGTTACACACGCTAGATCTTTTCATATTACTTTATATTCATTTTTATGCAAACTTAATTTCCTGAAAAGTTAGGACATTTTGCAAAATGCAATATAATATGAAATCTACAGTTTGTTGATTGCCCACTTTTCCACGTGTGCATGTGTGATGGGCTAAACACAGAGGTCAAGTTCGGTTGTGGTGCACTTTGGGTGTGATTGACTGGGTTCACAGTAACTAATATGTCACATTCATAAGCCATACGTGAAAGAACAAAGAAATGACTTTTTTTTTTACTGATCAACTTGATTATATTTTGTAAATATAAACACAAAATTCGATGCCAGCAGCACTTTCAATAAAGTAAATAATAGAGTTGGGACAGAGGCAAAATAAAAGTGAAGGGTTTATTGAATATTCAAATTACGCTATTTAGAAGAATTCCACAATAAGCAGGTGAGCAGGTAACAGGTGAGGGGATCAAGAATGGGTAAGAATGGGTCTCTGCAACCAAAGATGGGATGTGGCTCACCACTTTTTGCCAGACTTCAAGACAGAAATGTCAGTTAGTTCAATAAGAACATTTCACAAGATGGCAAAGAATGTAGGTCTTTCATAATCTTTAGTACATAACATTGTGAAAAACTTCAGGGACCGTCATGTTACTGTTATAAATATAGCCACATGGGCATGCAAGGACTTCAAAATAACACTGTCACTTCAAATAGTCTGCCACTGCATCAACAAATGCAGCCTAAAAACTCTATTGAGCAGAGAGAAAGCCATACATATTTCGATAAAGAAATACTGCTGAGTTCTCTGTATCCGATCTCATCTCAGATGGACAGAACACTAGAAAAGAGTGTGCTGTGATGAGATGACTCCACCTTTCCATTTGTTTTTGGGTAAAAAGGCTCTGGAGTTCTCTGTGCCAAAGATTAAATGGACCTTCCAGACTGTCATCAGTGAAAGGTGTAAGAGCCAGCATCTGTCATGGTTTGAGCTGTTAAGGGTCCCATTGATGTGGACACATATGTTGGGATTGTAAAGGCATACGCTGCCATTAAGGCAGCATCTTTCCCTGGGAAGTTCTTAGTTATTTCAGCAAGACAATGCCAGGCCTCATTCTGAATGCACAACAACAGGGTGGCTTTGTAGAGACAGAGCATATGTGCTTGACTGGCTTGCCAGTAGCAAGCATTGGCAAAAACTGCACTTGCAAAACTGCAACATATAGTCTCCTTGGTTGCCAAACACTTCAATAGTGTAATTAAAAGGAAAGGCAATGTGACAGGGTGGTCAACACGCCTCTGTACCTACGTTTTCTTAGTGTGTTGCAGGTGTCTGTGTCTTGTTTATATTCAAAAACACATTTTAAAATGGTCAGTGACATCATTGAAAACCTTTTCTTTGTATTTTTGTCAGTCTGTTAGTTCTTGATTTTATTGCATTTTACTAAATTCAAAAAGTTTTACTAAATTCACTAAAGTTTAAACTTTTCTGGAAAAGGGGTTCATAAATACATGTTAAACCTAGACCAAAGCAAAACAATTGTTTGTTTTTATACAAAGATTGATTTTTATTTTCTGGGCTGTATTAAAGCTTTGAATAAACTATTAGTTGTACTCTTTGTTCTTTGTCTTTGTACTTAAAACTCTTTTTTGGAACAGTCTGCTGCTGGGTTACACTGTGCTATAATCTATAGCGTAATACACCAAATGGACACGTGTACCAGTAGCAGGTGATTTTCTTCTGCCCCTAAACATTCTTTGAGTTGTCACATGACCGTGTGCTGCTGTCACAGGGGACCTCACTCATTCTCACTTTCACGCGCACACACCCACACACACACCAGATAGGAACACACACTTGGCGTTAGCTGTTTTTGGGGAATGTGATTTCCCCCTCACAAGACAGGCATGAGGTGGGGTGAACACAAGACCCACATTCATACTGCTCTACCGCTGAGGAGAGAGAGAGGGAGAGAGAGAGAGTGAGAGCAGAAACACTGCAGAACGAGGGTCAACTGTACATTTTGATTCATGCAGTAGCAGTCAACAAAGACTTTCCAAAGAGCTACGCTCAGCTACTATTATGCTTCCAATACCCTTATAATAATTAGTTGTCAATGAATGACCAGACTCCTTATGTTTTGTTCATGAAGTTAAGGTAAGGGTTAGATTTAGGGTGAAGCTAAGAAATTCTTCTTGCATATTAATCATTATATTGACACTGACTAGCCACTTAAGTAGCTAAACCTTGTTGTATTTGCAGTTATTGCCCATTTCTTTTGCTCCACGTACCATAAAGGTGCACTTTTACAATTTGTTGACCCCTTTACCCTCTTTATCCATGATCAGGACCACCAGGGAACAGGTATTATTTGGATGGTGGATCATTCTAAGCAAAGCAGTGACACTTACATGGTATACATAGCACACAGTGCTGTGCAAAAGCATTCATGGTCTTGATCAGATTTGCCTCGATTACAAATGGCCCTTTGTTTTTGTTTTTTTGTATTGTGTCATAATTTGTTTCCACAGATGAATGAAAGAAATATTCTGTCAAATGAAATTGTATTAGTGGCAGTTTGAAAAAAAGTGAGGTGGCTTGCTTCATGTGACTCAGAGAAAGCATGTGCTAGCTTTCCTCCCAGTGTTCCTGGTAACATGTGGTCGGGGAGTTCTAGCTAGTTGGTGGAACTGGAGATGACTAAATTAATCAGAAAATTGAGGAAAGTCCTCTTTGTACATTCAACAATTTTATGTCCAAGCTCAAAGTTTACACAAAGCTATGACCTAATGAGAACACAAGCTGCTTATTATTTGCCTGTACCTGCAACCTGTAGGTCATGAAAAGTTAATCTTTTTTGCTAAAAAAAAAAAACCCTTAAGGCGGCACGGTGGTGCAGTGGTTAGCGCCGTTGCCTCACAGTGAGAAGGTCCTGGGTTCAATCCCCAGGTCACCCACGGGTGCCTTTCTGTGTGGAGTTTGCAAGCTCTCCCTGTGTTCGTGTGGGTTTCCTCTGGGTGCTCTGGTTTCCTCCCACTGTCCAAAGACTTGCAGTAGGTTGATTGGATACTCTAAAATTGCCCGTAGGTGTGAATGTGTGTATGAGTGGTTGTCTGTCTATGGGTTTGCCTCCTGTCCTGGGTGTACCCACCTTAGGCCCGCAGTCAGCTGGGATTGGCTCCAGCTTCCCCTGGAAACGGAAGAAGTATCATTTTTCATAGTGTAAATCTAAATGAAAACCTGTGATAAAAATGAAAACCAGGATACTAGAGATACAGACATTTACGAAATCGGAAAAGAGTGTTTGGATATTTTCTGTCAGGAAAAGAGTGTTTGAATATTCCAGTGTGCATTGTTGGGTCAGTTGTGATTACATGGAAGCTGCATCATACCCCCAGAAACTGCCTAGACAAGCATCTGAGTAAGAAAGAGTTCAGTGGACGAGGTGAGTGCAGGTGCACCTGTTAATATCAAGAACTTAGCATTCAAGTGAGCTGTTTGGTACTGAATCTAAAAGAAAGTCATTACTAAAGAAAAACAAAGGGGTAGTTGAAGTACCCTACAATGGAGAAGTCAAAGTCTCAGTCCAGTTCAATTTGAAAAATTGGTCATTTGAAAATGTCAATGCATAAGTGTTATCCAACAACTGAAGCAAATCTGCTGTGAAGATTGCAAGGACTTGTCTGTTGGGACTGAATGATGCATTACCAGTTGATTTTTGCTACAAAAACCTTTTACACATCCTACTGCAATGTGCTCAAAAATTTTGCTTGGCCTTATGGATCACAGATAAAGGTGCTACTTTGAATTAATGGCTGCTAATTGTGACAAGTGTCATTTCACTGGAAGCCTTTTCTACAGCTTTAAAAGACGATCTCTTTTCATTCTGGGACCCGTATTTTTGAATACCTGGGTGCCATTGCATTCCAAAGGATTAGACTGGGGCTTATAGATCTGGCCTGGAAAAATGATTAACAATAGTTTGATATATCAACCTGCAATTTGTATTACACTGTTTTCCCCAGTCTCCCATTCATTTTCTTTCTTTCTTTCACGGCCCCAAGGGCGATGTATTGCAATATCGCGTGGTCATTTCGCCAATCTCTAACACAAACTGATTTAAACTTGACCTGATATCTTCTTAGCTACAGTCAAAGACTGGCGTGTGTAACTTTGTGGTAACAAGTGGTACGGATAATAGTGGCATTGTGCTTTTTCACTCTGTGGATTAAATATCCTTTCCTGTGTCAGCAGCTGACAGGATTCCCCAGGCCTGCGGAACTCCCCTTTCTTTCCCTTGCACATCATCTAGCAGTGGAGATCCCCCCACCCCCCCCCACCCCTTCTCCCTCTATCTCACTCGCTCTCTCCTGACCCAGTATTCGTCACTCCTGATGACTGTCTGTCTCTCGATAGCACCCCCACCACCACCATGCACAGCAGAAAGCAGCGAAATCTAATTCTGTTACATAACCATCGACTGCGCCACAACACGGGGCACAGAGTGAGAGGATGACTTAATGCTTGCATAAGGCTGCCATCATATCTGTGCTGGGACACTGCTGGATGTCACAGTACATGCCTGTGTTTACAGTGCAACCTTAAGTTTGGAATTCTTGATTTACTGCTCACGTTTTTGTTTTTATTATCTTTTCAACATGGCCTGTATCCAGGGCCTGATTTGAGGGAGCAATGCAAGGGGGTGCTGTCCCCTCAGTGGGAAAAAAAAAGTAAACACTAACAATACATCAATGAAAATTCTTGAAAGTTATAGATATGATTCAATCATTCTCCTAATTGCATTTTCTATTTTGGGTGGCGGGAAAGCTGGAAGGGCGGCACGGTGGTGCAGTGGTTAGTGCTGTCGCCTCACAGCAAGAAGGTCCTGGGTTCGTCCCCGGGTTGGCCATGGGTGCCTTTCTGTGCGGAGTTTGCAAGCTCTCCCCGTGTTCGCGTGGGTTTCCTCCAGGTGCTCCGGTTTCCTCCTACTGTCTAAAGGCTTGCAATAGGTTGATTGGAAACTCTAAATTGCCCATAGGTGTGAATGTGTGTATGAATGGTTGTTTGTATGTCTGTGTGTTGCCCTGCGATGGGTTGGCCTCCTGTCCTGGGTGTACCTGTAGCTTACCCGTGACCCGGAAACTCCCAAATGATGAGTGAGTGATTATTGGTCAGTGATCTCTGTATTTAACTCGTGTACGAGAAGTGGCCAGCTGACATGGGCAGTGCCTGAGGAGCAGTGCTTGGGGATGGTACTTTTCTTATGGGTACCTCGCTGGTACTTGTATCAGTCTGGGATTTAAACCAGTGGTCTTCGGGTCACGGGGGCAAGTCCTTAACCATTACACCACCACTGCCCAGTGACCCTACATGTATGTAGGCATTGTTCCTGTAAAATAAACCTAATAAAATGGTAAAATAAATGTTTTCTTTATACAGGTTTCTCTGTATTTCACATCAATCAAGTCTGAACAACTATTTATATCCTACGAGTTTAATAATGCAGGAATCCCCTTGTAACCATATCGAAAATCAATGTAGAGTTATTATAAATATATATTACATTTAGCTGACACTTTTATCCAAAGCAACTTTCAGGACGTGGAGCAGTGTGGTGGGACAGTACCTTGCTCAAGGGTACCTCAGTAGTGCCTGGCCGGGACTTAAACCTATGACCTTAAGGTCCCAAGCACAATGTCCTAACCACTAGGCCACCACTGCCTCTAAAAATGTGAGCTCGTGAAATTTGAGTATTGTCTTCATTTTCAAGAAAAATGCATATATATTTATAAGAAGAAGAAGATATGTAAAGACTTTAGAATGTAGGTTAGACAGTTTCACATTTGTTTATGTGTATTTTGTGCAACACTGGAAACACTGGACATGTTCAGTTCACTTGCATTGGCACATACTGAAAACTTTCGAGTCTCACCAATGTTATCACTCTAGGGAGAGACCCTGAAGGGCCCTTGCCATAGAAATAGGCTACAGGCTACTGAGGGGCTAAACATAGTTGACCACTATTAATTTAACCATAGCCAAATGCAGCCCAGTGAAATGAAAAAATCTTTCCTTTGGCTGGGAAGGTAATAAACACTTTTTTTCTTGAAAATGATTTCTCTCAAAATTATTCAAATGTTGAGTTGGCCTGATGTAAAATTACCATGAGCTCTGATCTGTCTGTTCAGTTAAGTTGCGCTACCACATACTGGATGTGTATCAGAATTTACTGTACATGAAAGTGTCCCAAAAGGTCTGATTTTGTGGCGCGTATACCCATCTGTGGCATGTGTGAACATACACACCAGTGGGCTGTGCAACTGTGCTCACAGGGCAGCTAGGGGGTTAAGCGCCTTGGCCAAGGACACTTCAGCCATGGACGTGGGAAGGGGAATGCACTGTTTACTCAATCACCCCAGCTACCTTTTCCTGTGATGGTCCTCTGGTCACAAGTCCTCTTCTCCAACCATTAGGCCATTGCTGGCCCGAATCGGAACTTGTTCATACAGGGAATTTGAATTTCACTGTAAAAAAGTTTAAGAGCTCTCTAACTTAAATGTGCAGCATTAAAAAGACAATACAAAGAACAACAGGTAATGAGAAATGAAGTGTATGGAGAGAGCAGCATGTGAACAGTTATCAAAGCAATGGCATTATTTAGAAATTATTTGGGCTCCCATTATATCATGCTGTCACATATGAAGAAATTATATTTTGGGCACTGGGTAATGTGACAATATAACTATTATGATGTTTTGTTATTGTGATAAACACTTTTGAGTGTATTGCCAATTCACTGTGCATGGACAGAGGTATCCTAATAGTTACGACATTGCTTTTGTGGGCAAGGGTTCAAGTCCCGGCCCGAGCACCACTGAGGTACCCTTGAGCAAGGTACCGTCCTGGTACACTGCTCCCCCGGGATCTGTTAAGCTGCCTGCTGCTCCACATGTGCACATGTGATGGGTTAAACGCAGAGGTCATATTTTGTTGTGGTGCTTGAGTGTGTTCACAATGACAGTATGATGTCACTGATAGTCACTTTCATGTGACAAACACAAATTCATGTTTTATTACAGACAATGTTATTAGTTCTAACTACCAAACAAACACATTTTTAAATGCAGAAGTGCTATATTGTGTGTCAGAGCATTGTGATATGTGTTGCGTATTGTGAAAAGGTATTGTGATATAATGTTTGGCTATATTGTCCCTATCTACTCCAGTGTGAGTGTATGCTCTACCTGTGCCACAATAAAGTGACTTGTAGACTCAGGAAAGCTCCCGAATGCTCAGAGTAAAAATGCAGGTGCGACTGCCTTAACATACAATAAACTGATATGTATAAGAGGCTCAACCTTCTGACTTTCATACTCTGACGTGGAATCGTGAAATGCAGGTTGAAAAACACTCATTCAGGAATGGCCTCGTCTCAGTGGTGTTCATTATGCCTTTTTGGAAGAGGGAACCATCTGAGAATCAACAGCGTTGGCACTCTAGGGAGAGACCCCTAAGGGCCCTTGCCATAGAAATAGGCTGGGCTGCATCAGGGGCTAAAAATAGTTAGCCACTTTTAATTTGGCTGTTGCCAAATGCAGCCAAGTGAAATGGAAAAAACCTTGGGCAGGTGGGAATGGGATAACCGCCATGAGGTTGAATAAACAACACCTACATTCTCTATGGCGTGCTTGGGTTTTGCACAATATATGGAAAGGTTGAAGACACACGCTCACCCAGTGTTTCTCCTGAAATGAATAGTGTTGGTAGGCAGCTAGCTCCTCTTTGCTCTACACTTTACACTAGTTATTGAATCATTGCTTTAAGGATTTGATTGCATTGAGCCACAAGTGCATTAGTGAGGTCAGGCAGTGATGTTGAATGATTTGTTCCCAAACATCACAAGCACCACTCAAACTCATCCCAAAGGTACTGGATTTAGTGAAAGTGAAGAGAAAGTGACTATTTGTCATCGTGAGCGCACTCTTTCACAACAAAATGTGACCTATGCACCCAGCTTTCAACAGCTCCAGGGGAGCATAGTAGCAGGACAGTACCTTGCTTGAGAGCCAGGACGTGAACCTGCGACCCTCCAATCACGTGGGCAAGTCCCTATCTATTAGACTACCATTGCCCAGAAAAATTAGAGCACTATCACTTCTGTGAATGCAGTCCACTGCTCCAGCGTTGGCGCTGGTGGTGTGTGTGTGTGTGTGGGGGGGGGGGGTTACATTCTCTCTAGCTGATGCTTGGCACTGGGCATGGTGAACTTAGGCTCTTGTGCAGCTGCTCCAGCACTTCCCATTTTATAGACAATGCTTTTCCAAGGATAATACATACCTGAAGGCTTGTGTCAGCAATAGGTTCACCTTAAAGTAGCCGAATTGCCTCATTGGAAGTGCTGCCTGCATGTTCTGTAGGCTAAGCAGCAAACTCTGTTTGTTTGCTAACAGTTTGAACGAGGCTTGTTTATTTGTAACGCGCACTACCTGAACACGAGCGCTCAAAACAGCACACATGTCCCGAGACGAGGCACTTTTACTTCACTATTAGCGGAATATTCAAGAAAAACCTCTCGTTTGAGAACAAAGAACAGGCTAAATGAACCGCGCTGCCTGGAACATGGGGACGTTGAAGGGGCAAGCGGGGGGCGTGGCCTTCTCGGTCTCGTGCGTGTTGGTGTGGCGCGCGGCGCTCGTGTTCGTAGCGCGGGCGGCTGCGCGACACTGCAGCTTCGTCGCGCGCCCGGTGGTGGACGGACCGGACGTGGGAGGTGGCGGAGGAGGTAGAGGAGGAGGCGGAGGGGGGTGTGGGCGGCGGAGAGACATGTGGACGCCGACGCGTGTGACCCAAATGCGCGAGGAGTGACGTTGCGCGAGCTGAGGGAGAAGAGGCGCACGATCGGGTAACGTTACGCGCTTTGGGCTCTCCCGTTTTTTCCCCCGTCTTGTTTGGCCGCTAACCCTCGTAGCAGCAGCAGCGGCGGCGGCAGCAGCAACATCACGAGTGACGGGGGGGCCCCGCGGTACCGCAGAGATAACGCGATGCCATAGGGTCGCGTGCACACACGCGGATCCCGCTGCCATTGCGCTGAGCATACGGTTGAGCGACAGCGGACGAGCGTGCGACGGGTCTGTAAGGTTGTGGGTGCGGGGAAAAGGTTGTGCGAGTGAGGATGAGAAGCAAGAATTTGAAAAAAATGAGAATACTGCTGGGTACAGTGAGGCTGAGCGCGAGTTCCGTGTTGAGAGCCAGTTTAAATAAATAATAATAATAATAATAAAAAACGCTCGCGCACAAGCCAGCAGCCCCAGTTGCGCTTGTAGTATTCCGTACAGGTTGAAATGACTCAGGTGGTCGCACGCTACAACATAGCCACTGCGTTTGGCGTGTGTGGGCTAGAATTGTGTCGGCGCGGCGCGTTTTATTCGTGTGCAACCACTGAACACATGCAGATCGAGCGCAGCGGCCGCGCTGCCAGCGTTAGCATCTGGACTACAGTCGCGATCAGTCAGTGGATGCGGGGAGGGTCGTGGAAAATGGAGGCCGGGCGGGTTACTAGCTCTGTTTGGTAAATAAAAGAGAGCGGCTCGACGAAGCCCTGCGAGCTGATGTGTATTGGGTTGCCCTTTTTGGCGTTAACCTATAGAAGCCTTCGTTTGTTTGTGTTGTGTTCGCAGGGGACAATACAGTCAATAACGTTACATAATCGTGCAGCAAAGCGGGTTCAGCGGGGGTCGATACGGGGAAAACATCAGATCGGCGCCACGGGAAGAGCACTGAGAGCCAGTGAGGGGGCGGCTTTGTTAAAGCAACGCCGTGGATGCTGAGATGATCTTGGCGAGCCTGTGCGTGTAAGAAAGGCAGCCTAGTGCTTCCGCCACTGAACGAGCTGCTGATGCACAGTGTGCACTGTGTACAGCTACTGACACTCAGTGATGGAGGTGTCCCACGGGCCTCCGAGCAGCAGCATCTCATCATTCAGAATGAAACCGAGACCCCTAAGCATGGGGAGGGCGTTTCAGGACAAATCCGAGTTCTTTCTGAAATCTTAGCACGGGTTAACAGTGAGGTTGGGTTTAAATGGTGGCGCTCGGCTTGAACTGTACTGCGGGAGCTATCAGGTTCAGGTGCACCTGGGGATGTTTTTGTGTAACTTTTTATTTTGCTTTTCTTCTTCTTCTTCTTCTTCTTCTTCTTCTTCTTCTTCTTCTTCTTCTACTACTTCTACTTCTTCTATTTCTTCTTCTATTGCTTCTTCTTCTTCTTCTTCTACTACTACTTCTTCTACTTCTCCTCCTTATTCTTCTATTTCTTCTCCTCCTCCACCTTTCTTTTATGTCTTCTTCTTCTTCTTCTACTTCTTCTCCTCCTCCACCTTTTACTTTTATTTCTTCTTCTTCTTCTTCTTCTTCTTCTTCTTCTCCTCCTTATTCTTCTATTTCTTCTTCTTCTTCTTCTTCTTCCCAGTAACAGCTTCATTTTGTGGCTATATTTAGAATTTTAGATCATGTGTGTAAGCATTTAAAAAAGGTGTTCTTCTGTAAAAGCAATTGTTCTGTAGGCCTACAGGACTGTGAACACTCAAAGAACCACGTGGATGCTTAAGTGGCTGTTTGCCTGGTTAAATGGTTCTCTATGAGGGAAAACTATGAAAGATCCCTTTTTAAAAAGGGTTCTGTTACTGTTAAAAGTTTACTGTGTTTGTTCTGTATTTTGGTTCTATATAGGATCATTTTAGGCAATTGTTCATGTACTCCTGTGATAAGCTAATATACTGGTAGGCTTTTATGAGCACATAGATCAAAGTGTCTGTATTGTTTCCTTCTTGTCGCTGCTGAACTGAAACCTCATTTTTCTGATGAGTCAGCCATAGCACTAAAATCACCTGCCTAATATTGTGTACACCTCCCTCATGCCAGGAATGGACTCTACAAAACCTCTGAAGGTGAGCTGTGGTATCTGGCACCAAGACGTTAGAAGCCGATCCTTTAAGGCATGTAAGTTGTTAGGTGTGGCCTACATGAATTGGACTGCTTTGTCCAGCACATCCCATAGATGCTCTGTTGGACTGATACATGTGGAATTTGCAGGCAAAGTAAACACCTTTAGCTCCTTGTCATGATCCTCAAACAGTTCAAACATTTCTTGCAGTGTGGCAGGTAGGGGTGTAAACCACCAGTTTCATCATGATTCGATCTTACATCAGTTATTTAACCAACAATCTGCTACCTTTTCGATACTTTAATACCTTAGTGATGTGATTTGGTTCGTTTTGGTTTGGGTCTGCAGTCAGTATGAAATATGAAGAAATTTCACACAGTTTACCACATTCCCACAATCTCTCACATGAAAACAAATTATAATGTGAACATTTTATTATTAAAAGTCAAATGCAGAAGTAGTGTCGTGAGCAGAAGCAACTTCTCAGTACAAAACACTGCACAAATCGTAAAATGAACGAAATTAGTTGTGGAAGCAGTCAATGCATTGTGCGCTATTATGGCAGATGCTTTGGTACAAACCAGTTCATTCTTACGTCCCTTGTGGCAGGGCAGATTGTTCTGCTAAAACAGGCCCCTGCCATAATGACATATTGCAATGAAGGATCGTGTGTCACACCACCTCCTCCAGCTTGCCTTCCTCACATTGTGCATCCTGATGCCCAATCTTCCCCAGATGCAATCGACTGTCCACAGAAAATGTAATTCATCAGACTATGACACCTTCTTCCATTGGTCCAGTTCTAATGCTCACATACGAGGAACACCCCACAAGACCTGCTGATTTGGAGATGCTGTCACTCAGTTGTCCCTCATGACAAGTTGGCCCTTGTTAGAGTTGCTCAAAACCTCATGCTTTCCCATTTTCCTGCGTGCAGTGCAACAACTTCAGGAACTGGCTGTTCACTTGCAGCGTAATATGTCCCATCTCTTGACAGGTGCCATGAGATAATCAAAGTTATAAGTAAGTAAGTTGAGCTTTATTGTCATCTTAACCATATACACTGATATACTGCAGTTTACACACAGCAGGACAGCAGCAGAGTTAGACAACAATACAAACAGATCACAAGAGGGGGACGGGGGGGGGTAAATATTATCTGCACATATATTCTAAATAAACACTTTGGGAGGAAGGAAGGCACATGAGGGGGTTGTGAACAACACAGACTATAGACTAGGGACAATAGAAAACAGTGCAAAATGGCAAATAATTAGTAGTAATTACTGTGAGACGTACAATATGTGCAAAACCTTTTTTGTATATTTCAACTTTGAAATATGAGCAAAAGTTGAAGGAGTAAGCAAGTATGTACACAGGCAAGAATGACAGAATGTAAACATTACATTGTAAACAGTTGTGTGTGTGTGTGTGGGGGGGGGGCTATGTAGGACAGAGCAGTTTGTAGAGGAGACAGTTTAGTGCAGGAGGGGGCAGCATGGTGTTCAGGACCCGGACTGCTTGGGGGAAGAAACTATTGCACACTCTTGCAGACCTGCTCTTGATGCTGCAGAATCTTCTTCCAAATGGAAGGGGGGTAAACAGTCTGTGAGTGAGGTGGTAGTGGTCAGCCACAATGCTGGAGGCCTTCCGTATGGAACGGGAGGTGTACATGTCTTGGAGGCTTGGTAGAGGGCTGCCAAAGATGCACTCTGCGGTCCGCACAGTCCTCTGAAGGGCTCTGCAGTCAAGGGCGTGGCAGTTATCCACTTCACCTGTCAGTGGTTTTAATGTTATGCCTGATTGGTTAACATTGACAAGCCGCTTCACAGCTACTGTACACATACTTTCTGTTTCATCTGCTCTGTTCCCCATAGAGATGCATTTGTAGTTTACAGTTACAGACTGTTGTCCATCTGTTTCTCTGCCTGTTTTTGTTAAGCCATTTTACCCTGTTCATCAATGGTCAGACCCCTATCGGGCCACAGGTGAGTAGGTATTATTTGGGTCGTTGATCCATCTCAGCACAGCGGTGACACTGACATAGTAGGGACATGTTATTGTGGGTACTTCACGTTTGGGCCGATGGTTGATTCTCAAGTCTAAAAATAACCACCCAACAGTGTCCTGTGACCAGAAACTGGCCACTGACGAAGGGATGACTACCACGAACTGTGCAGCGTCAGATGAACTATGATCAGTAACTTTACATGTGAAAAGTGGACCAACAGGTTAGACATGACTAATATAGTTAACAGTAAGTGGAGAAATTGTTTAAAATCTCCAGCAGCAGTGCTGTGTGCAGCACACACACACTTAACGTGTCACTAATCTGCTCATTATTGGTCCTGTGGAGTTCATGACCATTGGTGAAAGGGGTAAACAGGGCCAACGAAGGAAGCAGAGAAACAGATGGACTACAGTGTGTAATTGTGAGCAACAAAATGCACCTATATCAGGGGTTCCCCAACACTGGTCCTGGAGAGCCAGTGTCCAGCACAGACTACCGGGTGAGTGTAACCAATATTATTATTATTATTATTATTAATAATAATAATAATAATAATAATAATGTCTCCGGTCCTGGGTGAACCCTGCCTTAGCCCTGAAGTCAGCTGGGATTGGCTCCAGCTTCCAAGCATTGTTTCTTAAGGCTTTTTAAACCAATAAATGAGATTCAGGTTCTTTATTGTTAAGTCTGGTAGTCAAGTCAATTTTATTTCTATAGAGCTTTTTACAACTGACACAGTGCAGCTTTACAGAATCCAGGTCTAAACCCCTAATGAGCAAGCCAAGGCGACAGAGGCAAGGAAAAACTCCTTAAGCAGCAGGAAGAAACCTTGTGAGGAACCAAGGCTCAGAAGGGGAACCCAACTTACTCTGGTTGATGCCAGATAGCAATAAGAGACAAAAAGAATAATAATAATCTCAGGGTAAAGAGGCAGCAGCAGTTTCTATTGTACAGATGGGCCACAATGACTTTTGTAATTTCCTCCATAGTTAAGGTACATAATGACTATACACTGTGTTCCCACTATATTTCATTTTAATCACAAAATGTATTAAAATTTCATAAAATGTGAAGATCTAAGAGCCCTGGGGTATAGATAGTTAAAAGATCAGTGATGTGAGTTGGCGTTAAGGGTCACCAAACTGCTTGACACCGGCTCTCCAGGACCGGAGCTGGGGAACCTTGACCTATATGGTATGATAAAATTATGTGTAGATGCTAAAATTATCACTAAAATGGAAAAGATGTATGATGGCATACTGGTATACATGATATATTGGCCAGTCCACCTTTGACCTTGTAATGTTCAGCTGAACTATAATCTGAAAGCCACTGGCCAGTCAAAGAGCTCAGTGTACCAACCACATGGGAGATTCCTGTTTCAGCTGCCCTCAGACCCATTTGATTGTGTTATTCAATCCACGAGCTGTCACAGGAGCACATGTACTATTCATCCACACTGGAATCCTTTCTCACAAGACAAACATTGCATTCTGAACCTTGTGTTTTGGTGGAAATCGTGTAGAATGCGCTTATTAAGTTTGCATGTCCCAGATCCTGATCCAAGTCCTTCATCCTAGTATTGGACGATACTGAATCTGATTTTTGTATTTTTGTGCTGCATCTACATTAACATAAGTATAAGCAAACCCGTTTATTTGAGATATGCCAGACTCCCAGTTACTGTAGTGCACATATCCTACATTTTTTCTTGCATTTCAGCCCCCCACCCAATCCCCCCAGAGGCCTGCTTATGACATTTTCATTGGTTAATGTAACAAAGTCAGTATTTCATTTCTACTTGACCATTTTTTCAGCTGTTTTTCCTCCCCTAGACTTATACAGACTGATACACATAAATGAGCTCTGTTCTGATTGGTCACCCCGAAGGGCTGAATATATGTTAAAATGTGTTCTTTTTCATTCTATCACAAAAACAGTGAATTTAGACCAGGCTTTTCTACAGCTGAACTTGCATATGTGGACTGTATGGATCAGAAAGTGAAAAGTACATTTTGAAACTTTAACAGTGTTTATGTGCTTTGTTAACTTACTTTATTAAATTAATGATTCTTTAATTATTGACACTTTGAAACTTTTGCATTAGTGATATTGTGTTCAGTAAGGGTACCTCAGTACAGGAATTGTGGGCTGCCAGTGTTGATACATAGATTTATAGCTGTAGAAATTGGGACCTAATCTAACTACATACAGCAATCCGCCACAAGAGAAATTAATAACATTGATTGTCATTACAATGTTTCCTGTCAGTGGGTGGATATATTAGGCAGTAAGTAAACAATCAGTCCTTGAAACAGATGTGTTGGAATCAGGATAAATGGGCGAGCGTAAGATCTGAGCAGCTTTGGCAAAGGTCAAACTGTGATGGCAAGATGACAGGGTTAGGGCATCTCCAAAATGGCAGGTGTTGTGGGGTGCAGTGGTTAGTGCTGTCCTAAAGTGGTCCAAGTAAGGACAATAATTGAACAAACAATAGGGTCTTGGGCACCTATAGGTGATTGATTGAAAATGCCCTTTAATGAACATTCCTCTAGCATCTAGGTTATCTGGTTGAATCCAATAGACAGCCTACTGTGGCACAAATTGCTGAAAAAGTTTGTGCTGGTTATGACAGAAAGGTGTCAGAGCACACTGTACAGCTTTGTATGGGACTGAGTGGTTTCAGAGCAGTCAGAGTACCCATGCTGACTCCTGTCTACTGCCAAAAGCAGCTACAATGGACAGGGGAGCAACAAAACTTGAAGACTTGAGCAATGGAATAAGGTGGCTTAGTCCAAAGAATAAATTTTTTTTACATCATGTGGATAACTGGGTGCTTGAGCATCACCTGCCTGGGAAAGAGATCAATATAGAAAGAAGGCAAGCCAGTGGAGGCAGTGTGATACTTTGGGCAGTGTTCTGCTGAGAAGCTTTGGGTCTTGGCATTTATGTGGATTTGAAGGCTTAATAAAGCCCGGGCTTCGCTGTTGGTCCATTTGTCTGGATTTTTTTTCCCCGTGTTTTAATGCTAAGGGCCAGTGTTTGAACAGCTAACATTTCACACAGATTTTTAAAAATAGGCAGTTGCAATTTTCATTTAGACCAATTGTGGTAAACTTTTTATCTGGAACAATTGCGGTACTCTGTTCTCTTGACCAATCATAGTGTGCTTTTTATTTGGACCAATCGCGGTACACTTTCCTCTGGACCAATCATGGTACGCTTTTCATCTTGATCAATTACCACACAGACTTCCCACTCATGGTTCTTCTTGAGCTAGGAGTGTACCAACCCTAAAGCAGAAGCTAGAATAGTCCCCAAAATGGCATTCTAGGAAATACAGTCGTCCTCAGTTCTTACAGTGTTAAAAAAATTGAAAACTTTATAAAACAGTTCTACAAAATATGAAGGAGTTTCTGCATTCCAAAGGCACCCTCTGGCATAGTTACAAGTAGCCATTTAGCTCATTTGATTAATTTATTTTGGGTTATATTTCATCGATATTAACTTCTGAAGGCGCACTTCACTGCTGTAAGT
>JBBPDA010084140.1:0-12108 GCA_037974385.1 Arnoldichthys spilopterus
AAAGGAGGAAAGAATAAATAAATAAATATATATAATAATAATTCTCAGTGTAAATGAGCAGCAGCAGCTCCTCGTGTGCAGGAGCCGCGAGACTGTAGATCAGTTCTGTGGAGAACAGGGCTGTTCATATGGGCTCCTCAGCAGGAGGGAGGGGGTTGAAAGCCGCAGTAGCCATCAGTAGATAATGAGCGACCACCAATGAATGAGTGACCGTTGATCTAAATGTAGAAATTCAGAAAAAACGATGGAGCTCTGGACAGTCTAGGGCTGTGAGTTTTGAATAGATTATGTATAATAATCATCATAATAATGAATCATAAATTAATAAAGTTTTGAAAAGCCAGGGAATCCTTTTAAAACCTTTTTACTATAAGAAAACAAGAATTTAAAATCTGTCTCATGCAAACAGAGCTATGTCTTCCTGCCTGGTTAAGAATGTCCACTTTAGTCTTTCACTCACTTCTGAATGTAGTTGATTATAACAGCTGTCCTTTAAATCCGTGTCCTTCGTCTCCGCCCACGCCAGATCCGAACGATGAGGTTAAAGATTCTGTCCGAGGCGGCTGCAGAGGGAGTTCTGGTCCGAGGAGCCAAGAATCAGCTGCGCATGTACCTGACCATGGCCATTGCTGCCGCACAGCCTGTGTTCATGTACTGGCTAACTTTCCACCTGGTTAGATAAGAGCAGAAGCGCCAAACTGAAGCTACCACTAACTACAGTGATGACTCAGATACTCTCCATCTTACTTGAAAGAGAGAGACGAACCCGTTTTTTGCACAGATGCAGTACACAAAAACAAACAAACAAACAAAAAAAACAAATGGACAAGCATTGCAAAGTCTCAGAGCACAACAGGAAATGTCATTGTTCAGCTGTCTTTTGTATGGCGAGCCTTGTTTATTTTTTTATGTACATTTCTAGGAACGACTGTTGACTTTTGTGTTTTTGTATAATGTACAGTGTAATTGATTTCTATTTTAAAACTGTGTGAACATGTGTAACGTGTATAAAACATGATGTAAATGAGTAAAATCTCTGAAGCTTTATTTTCAGTCCGCACAGGTTAACAGTGTCCAGTTTATGTTTTATGCAATGCCAGCAAACATATCTTTGTTTTCTGTTATTGTGTGTGTGTGTTTGTGTGTGTGTGTATGTGTGTGTGTGTGTATGATGTACACATTTCTCTGCGACTGATTTTAAACAAGTGAACTGCTTCTGTTTTGTAACCACTCTGTATTAATACTGTACAGACCGAAGAGCAAAAGTTGTGACTGAGGTTTTGCAATTAAAACATGAACAGTATTCGTTCCCGTTTCCCTTCAACTTACGAACGGACAATAGAAAGCTATTTCAAAAATAATTTCATGAGCTTCCATTGCAAGGAGATGATTTAGATCACAGTAACTTGGCATCAAGAGTTTTGTTGCATCAGTATGAATTTCTGTGTGTTTTTCTTGCTGCCTCCTCATTTCTACACCATCGTATGGACTTGGATACTTTTAATTGGCAAAAACAAATACAAGTTTCCATCTAACTGTTATCAGCTTAACTATGAAACTGTTGGCTCTCTGTAGTGTGCAGTGATGGGGGGGGAGACGAGGTGGCGAAAATCCCCTGCTGTGAAAAGGATTCGCAGCTCTCTGCAGTCGAGACGGGACTGACGTGGACTGCAGCTTTGTGAAGGTTGACTTGCTTGCCCAGGTCATGCAGTCTTTTCAGTGGGATGATTTGTTTAAAATTATGAATCTTTCTATAGGGGTTTAAATCACAGAACGTCAACCTGCATTCGGTGCAGTATGATCATCTTGTAGGCACTGTATCAAAGAAGGGGACATTTTTGGGCCTAGTGGTTAGGACGCTGTCTTTGAGACCTCACAGGTTCGAGTCCCTGGGCTCCACTGAGTAAGGTACCGTCCCACTACACTGCTCCCCGGGCACTGTTAATACCTTCCCAGTGCGTTCACAATGACAAAATGTTTTTTTTTTTTCTTTAAATAGAAAAAGCAACAGTCTACGTGGGGTGTGCTAATATTTTCACATCCCTGTAGTTTAAGGTCTTGATTCACCTAAACGTAGCCTGATAAACATATGATCCAGACCAAAATGGGCTGGTGTCTGAATGAAGCATCTTATTTTGTGAAAATATCCCATTATAATGCATGGGCAAGTCTCTATAGAAGTCAGGATATATTGATATAACGCGAATGCTTGATTGTTTCCTCTGTCCTGGAAGTCGCTTTGGATAAAAGCGTCAGACACATGATTAAATGTAAATGATAAACCACCTTATCGGAACATGCTGCCATCATTAAACCTGCAGGTAGTGCACTCATGAGCCACTATATAATGCACACCTACCTTGTATCTACACTTATTTTTGAGTCATACTATGTCCTAAACCTGGATGTGGGTTGAGTGGTTTGACAGAGAACTGAGGCTGTATGTGTAAAAAGCCTGTACAGGATTCCTGCAAATCCTTAAGAATTTTAAAGTCTCAGAAAATGTCTGATGTCTTTTTGAGGGATGAGGTTTTAAGATGCTCACAGACCTTGTTTAAGAGTTGCTGTGCTATTTAAACTCGGATATTATCCTGCAACCAGAAATATGCAGCAACCCTGTGGCTGGATGGAAGACAGCAGAACTGCAGAACAGCCACAATGAAAAGACAGTACATGGAGAAGCGAGAGCAGTTTACAGATCAAGATCTGGAAAGATGGCTAGTGATCATTAATGTATCATAAAATCATATGGAAAAGTTTGGGTGCCCTGCTCAAATGACACATTTTGGTTGATTTTCTATGTGAAAGTAAGTACACATCCTATACTTCTGCACATTTCAATGCACACTGAGCTGCTCCGCTGAGATACCTGTGATCCTGTCCCATTTTGCTGTCAGGACCAGCCTGACCCACCTGGGTTCTGGCTGAGGTTTTTGCGGCTTTTAAACCCCTCCCTTCTACTGAGGAGCCCATATGAACAGCCCTGTCCTCCACAGAACTGATCTACAGTCTCACGGCTCCTGTAAACAAGGAGCTGCTGCTGCTCATTTACACTGAGAATTATTATTATATTTATTTATTTATTTATTTATTCTTTTCTCCTTTTCTTCTCTCTCGTGTGTTATTGTTCTCCGGTGTGGACCAGAGGAGGACGGGTTCCCCCTTCTGAGCCTCGGTTCCTCCCGAGGTTTCTTCCTACAGCTTCTCTGTAGGGAGTTTCTCATGCTGACGTTGGGGCTCGGACCCGAATTCTGTAAAGCTGCTTTGGGACGACATCAGTTGTAAAAAGCGCTATAGAAATAAACTTGACTTGACATGACTCCACACTTACTGAATCTAACAAACTGGAATGCTTTGCAGAAGTTCAATGTGCTAAACGAAGCAATTGCACAGACATTGTGCACCAAATTCTGCAATAATATATATATATTATTATATATATATAATATATAATATTTGATTGTGTGTGCGGTTATGAATATGCTGCCTATGACATGGTTGTAATAAAGTTTATATATATGTAATATATCTAAATAATACATATTATTTATATATATATAATATTTGATTGTGTGTGCATTGTAGAGCCCTGGGAATTGTATTATTGTCCCTTTGTTAAGATTAACAGTTTAATTTAGTTTTTTATATTGACATTTTAAAATCAGCACAGCCTTTAGGCCCAAAAACAATCTAGCTGGATAACTGGTGCACACAAACATCCTGTTTATTGGCAGGATGATGTGTTATACAGGCTTAAAGCTGAACTCTGAGGGGCAGTACAGCACCAGGAACAGGATGGGGCCTCTCTGCTATGAGGCAATAATATGTAAATTAGAAAAAAAAAAAGGGTTTATTGTTTACTTTCCAGCGCGGTTTTCCACATGCTCCTAATTTTTGTTAAGGCTGTTTCTGAGCTTTGTAAACTTGCAGGAAACTTGCGGACCTGCTGCCAAGTGTTCAAGTCTCGGGCACTATGGCTTTCTGCTGATAAAAAATAAAGCCTAGAGACATGGTGGGCGAGGAGGTGTTGGAAGTTGCTGCCACAGTCGCTGGTTTGATATAAAGTGCTCCATTCTAGAGAACCTTGCCAAAGCCAGAACTGTTCTCAGCTAGGGTAATGGGAACCAGATGTCTGAAGTTTAGTGCCTCTAAAAAGCTCCCTCACTAAAGGCTATTACATAATACGGTTATGAATATGCTGCCTACTGCCTGAGACATGGTTGTAATAAAGTTTATATATATGTAATATATCTAAATAATACATATTATTTATATATATATATAGTGGAGACGCACATGCAGTGTTATAAGTCAAATGGTCCCAAATAAAGCCATTTTTTTTTCAGATTTACCACTATTTTAGCATTGTCATATATTTTGTGGACTCCTGGTTCCGATCACACCTACTGCATAGAGACGGTATGTTTCTGTACAATGCACCATTTCATCAAGCCACTTTGGGTGAGTTTGTTTACAGCTCAACCACTGAAAAATACAGAAATACGCAAAAGTCAATGGAAGTTTTCCTTTTTATATTAAAATCAGATTTGTAGTGTTTTTCCATCACCGTTTCCAGATCATGGGTAAGCTGAAGCCAATCCCAGCTGACTATGGGCCTAGGGTGGGGTACAACCAGGACAGAAGGCTCAACCCATCGCAGGGCAACACCTAGACAGACAACTACTCATAAGCAATTTCTAGAGTTTCCAGTCAACCTACTGCAGCCTTTGGACAGTGGATGGAAACCGGAGAACCTGGAGGAAACACACACGAACACGGGGAGAGCTCGCAAGCTCCGAACAGAAAGGCCCCAGTGGCCAAGACGGGGATCAAACCCAGAACCTTCTTGCTGTGAGGCGACAGCCCCAACCACTGCACCACCGTGCTGCCCCTAGTCTATTTCCCTCAAAAATATTCAGATTACTTTTTACAGGACATCTTTTTATATGTAATCCAGATACCATTTAAATAGTGGTGAATCCATAAAAATCTAGTTTTCCCTTAACGCCCGCATGTGGAGGTTGGAGTACAAAGGTCCAAAAAGCAATAGATTTAATGATGCCTGATCTCTATCACTAACACTACATCGCTTGAAGGGGCAATTTCCCACCAGTGACATTAGAAACCAACTTGGAAATCATGTGGAACTTACAACTGGTGGAAATTAAGTAGATTATACTTGATTCACTGTTATCATAAACGTGTGCAGTTTTTATTCCTTGGTTGAATTTTCCTTTTATCACTAGACAGCACTCACACTCTGAGCTCCCACTATTTCTGATGATGCTCTGAGAGAAACTTATCATAAGAAGGTGTAAAGGTTAGTGCCCTGCCGGGCCAGCAGGGGGCGATTGAGAGCTCTGTCTTTGGTTTCGCCATGGTTACGTCAATCCTGCTTATGTGTGTCAACTGGGCCAAAGGCCTTATAAGCATGGTTGTCCTACCGGGCGACGCGGAGTCCTCGTCTCTGGTAGACTTTGGCCACACCGGACCCGCCGGTAATATTGTAAAGGCTCTTGGGTGTTTCCTTTCTGAAATGATCACTTCGCTCCTCCCTGTATTCGCCTCTGCTCGGTTTGTGCAGTGCAAGGCTGTAAGAACAATGACTAGGGGGAGGACTGAATCCAATGTAAGAATGTTTGAGGCCGAAATCTCAGACGATTTTAGAATCCCGGCATTTTTTAAGCCTTAAAAAGGGGGTTCTGTTTGGTGACCCCACATTACAGAAGGCAGAAGAAATTCGAGCTGTTGGCTGTGATTGCATAAGTGTGTAACTATGCCATGGTTTCCATGTTGGTAGGCCATGTTTTCATTTCACTCACTGAGAGCCATTTGCTCTTTCCAAAAACATGTTGATTCTATGTGGAAAACTACCAGCTCATTTCAGCATTTCTTTTTTTTGGGGAGGAATTGAATGGAAAATGCAATTTCATTTCGTCGTAGATCTAATCAGTTAGCACAATGAACAAGGAAGGTCAAAACATTGTTTCTGGTTTTTAGATTATTTGTAAAAACACATTGAATACATAAAACCAGTGATTACACTCATAGCTCTCTCTCAAATGACCATTATCTCAGCCTCGGGTGCAGAGTTCATAATCCTCTCTGCCACAACTCTCAAGATGTCAGCTGCATTCTGGTTGGCAAACCAGACATCTGTGTGTACCACTATGGTGCAAGTAGAAGTGATGTTCTGATGTTGTCGCCAGTGGGGAAAATATTTATGTGGCTTTAGAACGATGAGTTAATGCTTAAAATATGGACTGATTACTGCAGTGTGCAAAAGACGTTTTATTGGAATTTACAGAACTGTACCAGTGAAAAAATGTGCATTGATAACAATGAAAATACTGTTCTGGTAAAAATAAAAAGTCTTAGAAGCGGAAACATGTGGCAGTTGGGAATACCAGGAATAAGGTGCAAAGTAACTCACAGTATAAAAGTATATCAGTAGTGCAATTGCACCTTTCCAAAATAAAGGGATCAGAATGCAAATGCTTCTTGTCACCATAAATAATTCCCAAACTCTTCGAGTGTACCTCCAACACATTCCAGGTAGTGATGTGCGATACCACTGATTTTCTTTCCGATCCGATACCATAAAACTCAGGCTGGTATCGTCGATACTGATCAGATACCGATACATTGTACAAACACCTAATGTGTTTTCGTAACCACAATCCTATTAGACGGACGCAAGTCAATTTCTCAAAATTCAGCAACAGTGAAACGTTGCCAACAGCTCCACATTCTCTCCATCTGTACCTGGACAGTGCCTGTCTGCAGCACCAGAGGACTCCACAAAGGACGCTACCTTGCCCTAGCAGCACCTGTCACTCTTCTGTCCTCCTCTTCAGTTGGTCTCATTATAAGCTCGTCATATTCTGTGTTATGATTTACTCTAATGTATTTGACGAGGTTTTTGGTTGCAAACCCCATCTTGGCTGTTTGTGGAACTGAAGTGGTTCCACACATGGTCCTGCTTGCGCTCAGCCACTGTTGTCAATTGAGTGTCAGCCGCTGCGACGCTTACGCATTTATACAGCTGTGTTTTGCACGTGGTTTGACAGGTGGAAGAAGAAGTAGTTCCCACCAACTGGATGTCATTAAAACAAGATCGTGATAGTGTAGTTACTTTCCACTGTGCTCCTGTTAATGATAAACTACACATTTACCCCAAATTGGTAAAATATTGATAGTTTAACATGTGAATCAATTCTAGAATGTAAAAATATATAGGGTGTTGAATCAGTATCGATCTGCACACCACTAATTCCAGTATAAACCAACACAATTGCAATATCCAGGGTTACGTTGTCTGTAACAGCATATCTGTAACATAGGCACTTTGGCTATAGGCTATATTGAGACAGAGGCATGCCTATGTATGGACAGCACACTTCTGTTACACTACCTTTTGTTGAAATTGGAAGTGAGGTTCTGAATTTGGCTGTATCCAAACACAAAGCTTTCTGTTACAAAATGCTTCATTCTCATTTTTTTTTTTATAACAAAATCACATACAGCTGAAATGTAACTTTATAGGCAAGACTGGATTACCAACAGGCTTTAATGGGCATCTTCTAGAGGGTCTCAACCAGCCAGAATCTGTTAAAGGTTGGCTAATGTGCTTTTTGTCACCCACAACCTGCACAACCAATCATGACATAAGTTAATAATATTCAAATAAATTAATATAACATGAAAATACAGAGACCGGGGCAGTTTCTCCCGACTGGAGAGTTTTATAATGGCCACAGCATGGTAAGCCATGTCTGTATTCAAGCTATGCACTAAAATCAGAACAGAGATGGTACAATACTCCAGTGACTAACGTTGGGAAAAGAATCATTAGTGAGGGAGATAATTAAAATGATATCAAGTACGGCTTGTGTTTTATCAGGCACTGAATGAACTCTGACTGTATACTCATGCTTGCAACACGCTTGCATTCTTTCATTCCCCACAGAGCAGCCAACAGTTATGGGGAGTTGCTTTTACTGTTATGGAAAAGGTGTGTCAGTCCTCCCCTTGCATAGCTGTGCGATCATCATACTTCTGAATGAAGGAACATCTATGCAGCCTGTACTGAGTTTATAAGCCACAAACCCTTCATTACCATCAGTAGCAGTTACAGCAATAGCATGCAAAACACAAGAAGGGGGAGGGTAGAGGCACAGTCCATGTGAATAGATGTTATACATTTGACATATGTTGATTTAAAGGGATCGGATTATCAGTCAATCCGGATGTTTAGGGGATAACAATTATAAAAAAAATGGAATTACATGGTTTTCATATGACAGCAACAAAATACAAATGCAAACGTTTAGTAAATATTTAGAGCTTCTCCAAGAACTTTAGAAACTGCAGGAATCAGCTTGCTTGCGTAGTCCCGGAGACGTGTGTCTTTTATCAAGTATTTCCCTGAGTAATCCTGGCTTGCACGATTCCTCATGTGGTATTTGCGGGCAATTGTGTTGTCCACCATGATAGTACCACCATTTGAATTCAAAACACCATGAACTGTAGCTTCAAATACTAACCGAGGATTCAAAATGACTTTGTAATCGTTGAACTTACGGGGATCATTGGGTATCCTGTGGATGTGCTGTAAGATGTTTAACCCCGAAACTTTCTTCCATGAGTCTGGTTCGTACTCGGGTCTCTCGTCTCCGGAAAAAGACAGGGGAAACAAATTATCCTCAAACTCAAAGCCTGCATGTCCCGAGTAATCCCTCTCTAGTTTAGAAAGGAGCCTTGCCCAGTCATCTACTTTCTCAGGAAGAATGATTTCATCCAAATCTTGTAGAGATAGGTAGCGAGTCCGGTACATGTAACGATACAAACAGTCATTGAGAGCTGGAATCTGACCAAAGTAATGCAGTTCCCCTGGTGAAATGGACTTCTGCCATCCTCTGGACACTGTTATGTAGGATCCGATAGACCAGGGGATGGTTTCCACAAAGCTTTGGTTGGCATAGTAGTCCAAGATCTTTTGCACATCAGGATAACAACTGGACTTGTAAATGACAACCTTCTGAACACCGAGTAGCTTGAACATCTCCATGGCCTGCACTAACTGCAAAACGTTTGTGTATTCATACATGATAGACATACATATGGTAAAGTCATAAGTGAATTTATCCTTTTTCTCTTCTTGATTCACAACAGGTTGGAAGGACTTTATATCCTGTATGGATCTGTATTCATCATGCGCTCTGGAAGTAATAGCCACATGCGTTGGTGTTTGGCATTCTTCAGGTATCGGACAGGTAATATCAGCTGTACCATAATCAAAATCAAAGTGGTCAGAGTGAATGTTGTAGCTAGCAGCTGCTGTAAAGTTCCTTCCATCACAACACATCAAGCAGTAGTAGTCCACAGTCTGACTACGAAGCATTATGGAGATTGTTTTTATCATTTTCACACGTGAACGGTGCTCTACATAGGAGCCAGTCACATAAGTATTGTGCTCACCAACTTTGATTATGGGACCACTCTGCACTGGCACACCACACGCCAGTATGGGTGGTTTAACACTTGAAGATGCAGTTACATTTAAATAATTGTTTAGCACTTTGATAGGATAAATGATCAGAGGTTTAACAAGTCTTTCATTGGTTCCTGCATAGAAAAGGATGAAGGTGAGCACGAGCACGAGCACGAGCACGAGCACGATGAGACACACGAAGAGGATGAAGCTTGGCCTGCTCCGAAGAGAACCATGGCGCCCTGTGCACAAGAAAAAAGACTGTCAAGGTTTGATAAAATATAAAATAAAAATGCAACCTTTGTACTTGAAATTGTTGATATAAACTAAAAGTTTGACACGACATCTCAGCACTAACATACAGTCGTGTATGTAAAAATAAGAACACCCCATTGAAATGATTGTTTCTGTGAACATATTTAAACAAACATTTGACCTTCTTAAGAAGTACAGTGATTATGTTCCAACAAATGGTGAATAACATTGATATTTTGTTATTACTTTAATAATTAAAACAAACATAAAACAGATCAGTACCATGGAAAAAGTAAACACTTTTTGTTCTGTGAAATTAGAATCAGCTGTAAATTCAGCTTGGGAGCAGGCTGTTTAATGTGAAAAGATGTCTCCAAGAACCCTTCATCGTTCATAGGCAAGTGACTCTTGCAACTGTTAATGTAAATGTGTATATGTCTACAATCAGAAAGAGACTGGACAAATTTGACCTGGGACGTGTGTCAGGAAAAAGCCTTTGCTCTCCAAAAAAACAACAACAACAGAGCAAGGCCACAGTTTGCCAAATAATATATATGGAAAGACCAGACCTTTGGAAACAATGTAGATCACGTTGTTTGGCCACAGTTATAGTGTGCATGTGTGGCATAGACAAAAGGCAGCTTTTCAGGAGAAAATACCAACTCGGAAGCGAAAGCAGGAGATTTTATGGTGTGATGTTGCTTTTAGGTGGACCTTACAGCAGGATAATGAGCACATTAACAAATCCACCAAGGAATTGCTCAAAAAGAAGAATGCACTTTTTCGAACCCAACCGAAATGTGGTGTGTAGAGGGCAGTACTTACAAGAAAACACTCTGAACACATCCTGAACACAACTGAAGTGATTTTGTATGAGAGAGTGGGCAAACATTTCAAGAAGCTTATGTAAGAGACTGGTGGGCATTTATGCAAAATGCTTACAAGAAGTAGTTTCTGCTTAAAGGCAATATTAACTTCTGAAGTAAAGGGGTATATCTGTTGACATTTTTGTTTAATGTAATGATTAAAAATAAAATATTGCAAAAATTAAATTAATTATTAAGTATATCTCCTTTATTGGTAGACACCTTTACTTGTGACATTTTTGCTTGTTAAAATATGTTGAAAAAACATATTTCCCATTTTTCCACAGGAAAACCACCATAGCTATAACATAACAAGGACCTTCATCAGGAAAAACATCTTTCCTGCTCTTTTGAAATAAGCTGAGTATAATGTAGTATGTAAACATGAGGTTCAATATTCCCTCACAGGCATAAAATATTATATATAGCAAATTAACTTAACAAACCCTTTTTATCATTATTGGATGCATTGATACCTTGGTGATATTCAGTAGGTCCCTCCTGCTGCTGGAACAGCTCTGACCGTGCTGCACTGTGTGTTCTGACACCTTTCTATCAGAGTCAGCATCACTGGGCGCTGACGTCATCGGGCGCCACCTTCGCGCCTTTTGGGCCCAGGATTGTGTTCCCTCCGCCCGGGACTTTGTTTCCTCCGCCCGGGACTTTGGCCCCTCAAACCCATTTCATATTTCCTGTCCTTGTGCCCATGAGTTGATGTCCAGGTTGTTGTCCATGTGTTTTGTCTAGCTTCCTTGTGCCTTGTCTTGTGTTGCCCTTCTCCTAGGTCAACGCCCGGTTGTGGGCGGGGTTTAGCGCACCGGGACGTTGCGCTTAGGGGGAAGGCTCTGTAACGACCATGTCCCCGTGTTCCACGTGTTCATGTTTTTGTTTGCGTTTTGCCACGTGTCTTGTCCCTCGTGTTCGTGTTAGCCACGCCCCCCAGCTGTGTCCCATGTGCTGTGATTGTCAGTCAGGTGTCTTTGATTTACCTCGTCTATTTAGTCTCCGTGTTGGTCTTAGCATTTGTGGATTGTCTGTTTGTTCTACCTCTGCTCCTGGTCTATGCTGTTAGTTCTGATGTCACTGCTCTTCCGTGTTTTCATGCCTTGTGTTTTGTTTTCTCGTTTTACGTTCAGTGTTTCTTTGTGTTTTCATTAATAAATCTCCTTTTTCATTTCAACGTCGTTCCTTCCTGCACTTGCCATCAGAAATAACCCAAAATCGTGACACTGGGATGGTAAAGACCTGTTTCCTCTGAAGGATTTTACCATTAAGGAAGTGTTGTTCACATATAATCCAGTAAGGTATAGCGAGATATTTCAGGACTTAGGGTGTGACTTAGTGTGAAAGAGATACAGTTCAACTGAACACAATATTCGATCATAAATGTGGTTTTTTTTCACAATTACTGTTACAATTAAAGCAGGAAAAATATACTCTGTGAATGTCTGCAGCAGTTTTTCCTCTGTCGGAGCTGGTCTCTGCTTCTGCACT
>JBBPDA010084181.1:0-12105 GCA_037974385.1 Arnoldichthys spilopterus
CCCCCCCCCCCCCCCCCCCCCCCCCCCCCCCCCCCCCCCCCCCCCCCCCCCCCCCCCCCCCCCCCCCCCCCCTTAATCAGACTGTATTAGTAAAATATTAGTAAAAAAAACTTTGACGTTGTTTTGTTAAAAATCCTCCTGACAATGAAAACATCATCACCGCTACTGGGATCACACTCTGTAGAACCATGGGATAGATACAGTCCTCCACAGTACTAAACTAATGGCATGCAAATGCAGTTAAAGTGTTTTCTTTGTGCTCGTCAGGATTTTGGCAGAAATTGATGCAAGAAAAAGTGTAATGCAACATTTTTTGATGCCATCCGAGTGTACAACAGGAAAGCCCGTGTGGATGGTCTGATTCGCTCCAATGAGCAGAAAAAGTCAGCGTTTGATCTGCGCTCACCTGACGCCACAAATGTCAGAAAAATGCTTGATGCAGATCCATGTGGATAGAGTCTTAAAGCCACTTGGTTTGCAACACAGAGACTCTACAGTGTCACTGTTTAGATTGTACCTATACTCTATATGGTTAAAAAGACTATTTCTCAATATGTAATATGTTTTACATTAGTGGTTGTTCAATTCACACCACCTGTTGTTCATGGCAAACAGCTACTGGTACCAACACTTAAGGTTTGTGACATGTTTTGTTATCTGTTGTCAAATGCACAGTAATGTATTTTCTGTTCTCTATGGTTGTTGTTGAAATGGCATTTCTCTTGGACCCATGATGCAGCATGTAAGTCTGTTAGTCTGTAACATGCTGCATCATGGGTCCAAGAGAAATGCTATTTCAACCCTGCTGTATGCTTATATACGTATGGGCTGACGAGTCCTGAATCTTAAATTCATCACCAGCAGTGTTATTGTCATTGCACATTTGTTATTGTGTAATTACACACTTATTAAGGACACAATATAAAATGGGACCAAAGCATTTTTATCAAATTTCATCTGTCATGCAATGTTTTCTTTTTTATATATAATTATAAAAGTAGGATTGACAAAATTTGCATTAAAGTGTAATGTAAGAATTGATTATTTTTCCCCTCTTGGTAGTAACAGCAACCTTATAGCTAAAATCCTAACACACTTATGAAAAGACTGAACGTCTCACACCTTAAAACTGACTGTGATTACACACCATCCACCATGCAACTATTTAACATGCAACTGTAACACAAAAAGACAACCAGGGCCAGACACTGACAGCTAAAGGCACATAGAGGTACCAAGGCTGTCTTATGCTCTACATTTTGATTGGCTGTTCACGTCTGCAAATTTGAGCTACCGAAGTGTGTTGAACGTCTGTAGATCACAGACAACTATATATTTATGTCAAAGATATCATATCAAAAAGGTCCTGGGTTCGATCCCCGGGTCGGCCACAGGCACCTTTTTGTGTGAAGTTTGCATGCTCCCCCCGTGTTCACGTGTGTTTCCTCCGGGTTCTCCGGTTTCTTCCCACAGTCTAAAGGCTGCAGTAGGTTGACTGGATGCTCTAAATTGCCTGTAGGTGTGAATGTGTGTATGAATGGTTGTCTGTCTGTGTTGCCCTGTGATGGGTTGAGCCTCCTGTCCTGGGTGAACCCCGCCTTAGGCCCGCAGTCAGCTGGGATTGGCTCCAGCTTCCCCGCAACACGAAAACGGAAGAAGCGGTTTAGAAAATGAATGAATGGATGAATATTATATCAAATTCAAGTCAACATATCAAGTTAAAGATATTTTTCAATGAAGCTGTAAATCTGCACAATGTCATTCAGAGCTTTACAGAATCTGTGGAAGCGGGTGGCTGAGTTTTCACAGGCTCTACTTGATCACTATGGAGGGGCACATTTAGTGTTTCTAGGGCCCCATGCAAAATAAAGCCTCAATCAAAGACATGTGATTTAAAGCTAAATACAATATTTACCTTGTGTTTCTTATTACAATCAGTAGTAGTAGTAGTAGTAGTAGTAGGTTTATTGTCATTTTCACAGTATACACAGTACACAGTAAAAACGAAACAACGTTCCTCAAAGTGAACTTAAACTGATGAAGTGCTTTTTGTTGGTCAGTCGACATTTCTGGTCAAAGTGTTGGGTCTTATGGAGAAGCAGTAACTGTCATTTCAGTTACTACATCAAACAGATTAAGTTGCTAAAGATTTTTCGCATACAGCAACTGTTGGTCACCAATTGCACCCAATCGAGCTCTTTGGTCGACAGCTCGCAAACCTTAAAATCGTGTAGTGTGAACAAAGCACTAAATCTGTATAATCAGGTTTTTCTAACATTTTGCACAGATTTCAGAAACTGTACAATGATTTTCTAAGTACAGGCTTGTAAGTACATAACTGATGTCAGTGGTGATCAACAGAATGATACAGATGCATTTGGCAATTAAGCTGAAAGATGCTGCAGTGTTTATTTCATAGGGAAGGCACCAGCGGATTGTGATGCTGGAGAGGGTGGGCAGTCGTTTCAGTCGCAGACTTGGGACCCCATCTGCGCTTTTGATGTGCTGAAATGTTGCCAGAGTCAGCATTTTCTTCCCATTTTGATGTACAGTGCATCACCACACAAAGGCAGGATTATGTGCCCCATGTAGCCGTGGCTAGCTCTGCTCCACTCGTCCCTGATTCTTGTTATGCAACCCACTTGCTTTCTCGACACGCCGTTTCCCCCTCATCAACAACGGGGTCAAGTTCTGCACGCAAGGCTGTGTTTTTCCAGGATGTCTCATCTTAAAACTGGCAATCACGCTTTGATCACCCCCTTCTTGCTCGCTCTGATGATCAGCTAACCCACGCTAGCTGAAGTCAGGATGCTAATCAAGGGGAAAATATGACACAGATTGAGGTGTGTAGGTTAATTATGTACAGTATTTGAGCTTAGTAGAGCAATCTGCTGCTGTTGATCCCTGAACGCGCAAACTGTTTTACAGATCAAGCCATCAGTTTAGCACTTCCTCTGCAAAAATGCCGCATCAGACTTTGTGCTGTTTCAGTATGGGGTGTATATGGAGGAGGCTACTACTCTTAAATTGGTTTGGGATATACGCTGTATGATTGGTTGTTAGCTATTTACACCATAACATTGGCTATCTAGTCATTTTATTACAATAGCACCTGTCTGGGACATATTAGGCATTAGGTGTACAGTCAGTTCTTCAAGTTTATGTGAAAAATGTGTGTGCAGTAGTTAGTGTGTCCCAGTAGTGGTCCAAGGTAGGACGACTGGTGAATCAGTGGCAGGCTCACTGATGCATGTGGGAAACTAAGGATGGCACATCTGGTTTGAGCCCACGCAAGAGCTGCTGTGGTTTGAAAAGTGAATGTTGACTCTGACAGAAAGGGGTCAGAACACACAGTGCACCACAAAGGCCCAAGTGCTAATGTTTCATTAAATTTTTTTCAGATTTTTAAATGATATCATATACTTTCACTTCACAAGTCCACTTGATACGTGGTGTGATTGTTGCTTAACATGGCTAATATAAGATATTTTCCTCCTTAGTTGGACATATACCTTCCTGCTAGTGCCTCCTGAACTGAAGTAGGCACAAAAACATTTTTGGGCAGTTGCTCAACAATCGTTTTACCAATGCCTGTGATGCGTTTCCATCCAAAAACTCATTTTTCATAACCTTTTCTTTACAATGCACAATAACTACAATATTTTACTTTTGAATGCACTGAAAGACGCTGAGGGCGGCACGGTGGTGCGGTGGTTAGCACTGTCGCCTCACAGTGAGAAGGTCCTGGGTTCGATCTCCGGGTCGGCCACAGGTGCCTTTCTGTGCGGAGTTTGCAAGCTCTCCCCGTGTTCGCGTGTGTTTCCTCCGGGTGCTCCGGTTTCCTCCCACTGTCCAAAGGCTGCAGTAGGCTGATTGGATTGGAAAATTGCCCGTAGGTGTGAATGTGTGTATGAATGGTTGCCTGTCTGTCTGTGTGTTGCCCTGCGATAGGTTGGCCTCCTGTCCTGGGTGAACCCTGCCTTAGGCCCGCAGTCTGCTGGGATTGGCTCCAGCTTCCCCGTGACCCGGAAACGGAAGAAGCGGTTGGAAAATGGATGGATGGATGAAAGAAGCTGATTAGGACTGATACTGTCAAGTTAGCATTGTCCATTGAAAACCAGAGGTAATTCTTGCTTGATGGAATAGATCACTTTTAGTGGCATCATGAAAAATATTACATACTAATGCTTGTAACACGTTACAGGCCTGACAGAAGTGAAGTGGTGCACCAAGGCTGTCAGAACAGAACGTTTCTGGACTGTTTTTGTTTTTTATCTACTGTAAGCTGCAAAAAGCTTGTAATTGTGCGTAATATAGATTATCTCTATAAACGATGTACGTTTTTATTTGCTTTCTTGGTTTTCATTACCGGCTCCTCTTTCCATTTACTGCATTTACAGCATTTAGCAGATGCTCTTATCCAGAGCAACGCACAACACTGCTTTGTAGTCCCTGTCTGTTCTTATATCTGTAGAGCTAAACCCATCAACAGCTGTCCTTCTACTAAGATACCACGAGCGATACTACTGTTGCTTGTTACTCTGCTCCTGACCCTCGGTATAAAGATCCAATCATTTACTCTGTAATTCAAGTGCCTAAAAGGGTTCAATGGCATAGATCAACCATTTCTGGTTCCCTAAAGAACTGAATTGGCATGGTAACTGGTAAGTCTGCCACCATCACCTTTGTTTTGCTAATTAGGGGTCCGGACCTGGACTTTGCAAAGCATATCTTGTTAAAAGTGCTATATAAATAAACTGAATTGAAAAAAATTGAATTTAAGAACAATCCTGTAATTTGAAGAACCTCCACATAATGAAAAGTTTCTAGACCAATAAAAGAACTGTATGTACAAGACAAGAACTGTTCTGGAACCTGTATTTAAAAGAGTGTATAACAAATCTTCCCAACAATCCCAACAGAACTGTATTGTACCTCAAGCACTGTGACATTGTATTGCATGTCCTCTAGTGATTCCCATCCCTGCTCTTCAGCTGGAACAAGATAACATGAACCAACGCTCTAACCATCACCCGTAACCATCTCCTCAGGAAGCACAGGTCAATAACCCAGGTATTACTGAGAAGGTGTCATCTCCTCTCAGCCCTTCCAGGTGAATGGAGCACAGCCAGAATCCTGGATTCTCTGTTCAAAATGCTTAATCCATTACACTTCACTTACCTTCCACATTTCTCATTCTGCCCAGCCTGTCTTTTCCTGACCCCTCTGCCGGGGCTCTCCAGTGGCCTATTTGTGAACCTGCCAAAAACTGACTTTCTCTCTCACTTTGATCTGTTCTCCCGGTTCACATTCCTAGTTCGATGCTTTTTACAGTATTCCCACTTTCTACTGAAAAGCAACCGAAATTGGATGAAGGAGGGGCAGAGAAAATAGACATACACGTAGCCTTGTCAGGCTGGTGACCCTGGGAAATATTAGCGCCACTGTGACAGTTGACATTTGACTTTTTAATGCTGCGCAATCAAGCAAGTTGCTATTACAGTCTATTGCTGTTGAGCAGAAATCGCCCGTTTTTAGCAAGCAAATTGGCTGGAAATATTATTTCGCAGACTGCTGTGATTCCAGGGCAGAAATATAATAATAATAATCACCCTGGGTGTCTTCTTTGGATGACCCTGTTTGTTCCACTCATTAGAGCGGATGTAGTGTTTTGATAAAAACAAGTCTGCAAGTCAAGCGAGTCAACGGGTGCAGAGACTCAATGCTAAAGATCAGCTCTGCAACACACTGCCCAAAACGGAAGGGGGTGTGTCTCCCAACACAAACATGCAGCCTTTACAAAACCAACCTGATGTAGTTCTGGAATAAACATAGGATGTGACTAGATGGATCAGACCCTGAGGTTTGAGAGAGATACGGTGCTTCTCTGCCTTTGGTAATACATCATATTACACCAGCATCCAAACCACATTAATAAAGTATCTGCAAAAATTCACAAATATCTTACAAATGTAATAATTTCTTGTCATATGTAAAGATTGGACAACATATATCAAACTTACTGGTGTTAGAAAGATGTATGTCAATAATTCTTAGAAATGATTGTTCTGTAAACAGATCAGCCAAAACATTAAAACCACTGACAGGTGAAGTGAATAACATTGACTCTAGTTTTTTCACTTCAATGGCACATGTAAGGGGGGTGGGAGATATTATGCAGCAAGTGAACAGTCAGTTCTTGAAATGGTTGATGTGCTAGAAGCAGAAGAAATGGGCAAGCATAGGGATCTAAGCCACTTTGACAAGGGCCCTATTGTGAAGTGCTAGATGACTGGGTCAGCGCATCTCCAGAACTTCAGGTCTTGTGCAGTGTTTCAGGTGTGCAGTTACCTACCAAAAGTGATGCAAGGAAGGGTCATGGGCACCCGAGGCTAACTTCATACAGGGAGTAAAGGCCAGCCAGTCTGGTCTGATGCCACAGAAGAGCTACTGTGCTGTACTGTGCTACTGAGCCTTGGTTCCTCCCAAGGTTTCTTCCTACTGCTAGGGAGTTTTTCCTTGCCTCTGTTGCCCCCTCTTTGGGGGCTCAGACCTGGTTTCTGCAAAGCTGCTTTGTGGTACCTCAGTAGTGCCCGGGCTGGGACTCGAACCTGCGACCTTCAGGTCCCAAAGGCAATTTTCCAACCACTAGGCCTCCACTGCCCAATTATTATTAGTAATTACTTGTATCACTACGAAAAAATAAAGTAGTTCAGGCAGTGGAGGCCTAGTGGTTAGCACATTGCCCTTGGAACCTGAAGGTCGCAGGTTCAAGTCCCTGCCTAGGCACTACTGAGGTACCCTTGAGCAAGGTACCATCCTGCTACTCTGCTCCCCAGGTGCTGTTGATATCTACGTGCTGCTCTAAGTTTGCGCGTGTGATGGGTTAAATGCAGAGGTCACATTTCGTTGTGGTGCTTGAGTGTGTTCACAATGACAAATAGTCACTTTCACATCACTTCAATTGCATGCAGCTCACTACTGCCCAACACTGACTATAAAAAGGGTTAAAGGCAATAATATCTGCCTGATTTTCTCCCAACACTTCCATTCTCAGTTATGTAAGCTATAGACAGTAAGCCCACAGAACTTTCTGAATGTAGTGCAAATGAGTGAGTGACTTCAGCAGAATTCAAGCAATTACAGTCATTGACTTTAATTATGAGATTAACTGAACTAAAACATTTTCCCCATTTTTCAGTGTGCATTATGAAAATGTCAAGTAAAAAACAAATTTTAACATCTAGAACATTTGGAGTTTATCACCCAGTGAACATCATACGGTTTAGCTCATTTAGAAGTTTTATTAGTGAAAAAATGTATGTTTCATTCCAACACCGTTTCATGAAAGATGAACTAATATAATATTTAGTATTATTAATGTCCCTTTGCTCGTGTTGTGTTAATGAAAGAGCAGATGCCACCATCACTTCTCAAAACCGTAGATGCAATTACTGTTGCTGCTAATTTGTATTTTCACGTGTTCTTGGCAGGGATTGAAATGTTCCACAATGCAGACTGATTCTAATTAAAACACAGTTTTGATAAAGAGCCAAAAACAATCGTTTACGCATGCTTCCAGAAACAAAAGCCTGGTCTGTCATCGAAGCGTTTGTTTTATTCAGCCTCAGTCATGCTGACAGCTGTGTGACTGCACAGCACAAGGAATAAAGACTCATTTCCTACAAACTCTTATCTGCTTAACCTTTGGATCCTGCATACATTCAAGCTTACATTTATTATACAAAGGCCATAGCCATTGAGTCACCACTGTAGGAGGCATAGGTGTTGTTACGTGCTGTGAAAACAAAGTATTTTCATTTACCTGGGAGGGCAGGTGCTGGACGTGGGGCATGGAGACTTTTTAATGGAGGAAAATATTTTGGTCGGGGGTGGTGGACGGTTTCTAGGTGGTTATTGATGGCCGCCTGATTTTGTAATGTTCTGGCACAGGGTTTTCAGAATGGGACCCATGCACTGGCGAGAACAAGGAACACCTCCTCCCCACCCAGGGCTTGAACCTGCGCTGACATGATTACAAGGCAAACATGCTATGGTTCACAATCGGCTCCCACTGGTTGAGAGCCTTCAGCCATACGGTTGGCGCACCTGCTACTGGTCTAGAAAACCCTAACTTGAGGGACCAAGTATGGACAATTCACACCTCTCCCAGCCTTGTGCTGCTGCTGTACTTGCCAGGGAACCTCCCTAATTGTGCCTCGAGTTAGTGTGAAGGTAAAAAGTGAGGCCCATAGCGAAGATTAAGAGTCATTTACCACTTTACCGGTTAGAATCCAATGTGGCCTAGACACCATGCCAGCCACACCTACCACCAAACACAAACACATAAGCACCAAGTATAGAGATCGCCCGCAGCCTGGCCATGAAGGCAAGGTTCTCAACCATCCACCGCTGGCTCGGCCTGGGCACTGCACCTTACATATTTAATATGCTGCTTGTTTTGATGGGCTACAAGTGAAAAATAATGAAAGATTAAACAAAGCCTTGAAGGCATATCCACCCTGAAGGGCCTGTGAGGGTTAAAGTTCAGCCGCAGCTTTTCTAATAGAAGCCCATTATCTTTAATCAGCAATATCAACATCAGGGGAAGTCTTTAATTCAGAGCCAGAGAACCCATAGAAGGCCTTCTTCTTTTTGTCTAGAGACAAGCAGCGTCCCAGCAGCCATCCTGGAAAAGCTGCCCTGAGGCATTTGCTGTTTCTTGTTCCTAAAGGAGAAGAGAAAAGGGAAGTGCAACCAGTCTCTGTCCTCCTAACTGCCTGCTGAACTCTCCAGTGGAGCTAGTGAAAGCTGTCTTTGTTGCTTGCTGGAGTCCATGTGTAGGGGAAAAAAAAATCACATCAAGTCCAGGGGCAAAGCACTGCTTATTTTACACATCACACCCCCATTCACTTTGCCATGTTGTAATACTTCTGCTTTTACCTGCAAGTAGTTATTCCCCTTGCACTATTTCCCCCCTACTGTTAGAAGGATGCTTACATACCCACTGGCAGATTTTCCTGTTTGCCTTCAAGGGAAAAGTTTTCACATGCTGACTGCAGGTCAATATATGAAACGGAATCGAGGATTTTAGTGTGTACATATTTTAAAAGAAGAGAGCAATTTTTACTCTGATTTGCCAAAAATGTCATGTTTTTCACACTAATATAAATATAGTATGCAAACATATACAGTGGGGCTTGAAAGTTTGTGAACCCTTTAAAGTTTTCTATTTTCTTATATGAGTGTGATCTAAAACATCATTAAGTCCAATAAGTTGATGAAGAAAACCCAGTTAAACAAATTAAACAAAAATTATTACATTTGGTCAGGTGTTCGTTAAAATAGAATGATCCAATGACATATCTGCGTGTGGCAAAAGAATGTAAACCTATGTGATTTCAGTATGCGGTGGGACCCCTGTGTGCAGCAGTAACGGCAACAAAACGTTTGCGGTAACTGTTGATCAGTCCTGCACATCGACACATTTAGCCCATTCCTCCAAACGGAACAGCTTCAGCTCTTAGATGTTGATGGGTTTTCTCACATGAACCACTCGAGTTCGTTCTTTCCACAACATTTCAACTGAATTAAGATCAGGACTTGGAATCACTTTCAGAACATTCACTTCATTCTGCTTTAACCGTTCTTTCATAGAACCATTTGTGTGTTTAGGATTGTTGTCTTGCTGCATGACCCACTGTCTTTTGATAATCAGTTCGCACACAGATGTCTTGGCATTTTCCTTTAGAATTCTCTGGTGTAGTTCAGAAGTCATCATTCTATCAATGATAGTAAGCTGTCCAGGCCCAGTCACAGCAAAACAGGCCCAAACCAGAACACTCCCACCACCATGTTTCACAGAAAGGATAAGGTTCTTATGCTGGAATGCAGTGTTTTTCTTTCTCCAAATTCTCCAAATTTCTCCAATTTCTCCTCTTTTAAGCCAGAAAGTTTTATTTTGGCTTCATCAACCACGAAAATGATTCTTCCAGTATTCTTCTGGTTTGTTCTCATGATCTTTGGCAAATTGTAGATGGTCAGCAACATTTTTTTGGAGAAAACAGTGGCGTTCTCTTTGTTACCCGGCCATACACACTATTGCCATTCAGTGTTCTTCTGATTGTGACCATTAACATTCGTCAATGTGAGACAGGCCTTCAGTTGCTTAGAAGTTTCCCTTTGTAACCTTTGGGACTATTACATGCCCTGCAGTTGGAGTTTCTCAAACAGGCAGCAAAAAGACTGCCCACAGTGTTTAGCCACACAGTGAAGTAAAGATTTGCGGTTCTGTGTCCTAAGTCATATTGTCATATCTGTGCCACCTTAAAAAAGAGCCGGGTGTGGTTTAAGTGAGTTGAGAAAAGTGTTTTTATGGAAAAGAGTTGGGTGTCTGTTGAGTTCTGAGTGCTAACTAGCCACACATTCCTTGGCTGTAAGACTGTATTCATTTGAGTTTATTGCTGACATATCCCTTTAAGGAGCTGAATACAAAAATAAATGTATGATTAGGTGCATAAGATTGATGTAATTAGTAAAAAATTAACATTATTCCCCTAATGCAAGCTTTTGGCATATGGGAATAGCTAAGCATCTTACCATGGCCTTGTACCCTGCTGATTCTGCCATGCTAATGTCATCTTTCCTCAGTCATCTCCTCCGCTTCACCCTTGCTCCCAATTCACTCTTGCCTGCCTCCGCCAACAGCACTGCGTCTCCATATCCCCCTTCGGTAACACATCCGAACCCAAACGAAGATAGATTTGTCGCTTTTTGCTGCCCCAAAGGAGCAGCAAGCATCTTTGATATGTCATCATAATAGCATCTCAGCTGTGCTCCGCCACATATTACGTCTCTCCCTCTCCTCCTCTCTCTTTATTCACCCTCTCTCTATCTGCCCTCTCTGCCTTTCATCGCAACTTCCTCCCGAGACCCTTGCGTCAAAACCCTCCAGTATTAACTAAGCTTGCCCTCGTATCTCTGCTCATAAACAAAGGCATCGCTAAGGCACATCCGCATATTCTCACCCAGCAAGGGAGCTAAAGGTTATTGTAGTCGAGGCTGATCCTAGACCCACGTTACCCCTGGGCACCATTGTTCCCCCGTACCCTTATTGTATCCCCTGCATCTTTCGGCTGCGCACTCGCATCGGACATAATAGTCGACGTTCTGGGCTTTGGGGTGGATGGTGGAATCCTGGCTGCAGCATTCCTGGCCCCTCTCCAGAGATACGAGTGGATTTATGGAGCTCGGGGGCTCGAAGGCAATGGGACGGTGCGCGGTCGGCAGGATTTGGAGGCGAGCTTTAAAAGCCACTGAGGCATGGCTCGTTCCCTCAATCTCTCTGTCTACACGGCTCCGACCCCCTCCCTTCCCCCGCCCCACAAACCTTTCCCTCACTCTGCTGCGGTTTCATGAGGAAGGAGAAGGAACTAATCCTTCAAACCCTTCAAAGTCCCTCAACAGGAGATGATGCGCTGTCCTACGGAGACAATTACTGGTACCATCCATGCAGCCGGAGATACAAGTGGATTATGGAGTGCCCATGCTCCGATTTATTCCATCTGAGGAGGAAAGGAAGATGACGAAAGGAGGACATTGTGCGATGCATGACAACGTCTCGTTGGTTGTCAAGCAACAAGCCCTCACATAGCACCATGCTAATGATATGCTGGTTTTCTGGTGTACAGTGGCAGGTTGTCAAGTGCTCTTTCTATGAAGATGTTCAGTACCATATTGATTTGCTATCAAACTTGATCTCATGGGCAGGAGCATGTGTCATGCCGTTGACCCCTAATTACATTAATTTGTCTAGACGTTTCTTATAATATCATGTGGACATTGTCTAAATGTCAGAAACCTCTGATGGAGGTCTGATCACATGGGCAAACCAGTAACCACCAGACCACCCCTCCCCACTGACTTGTGTGACATTTGTACCTTTTCCTGGCCAGAGTTACAGGCTTTTATTGTAGAAATGCATAATGAACCTTTTAAAAATGTGGGTATTGGTGCTAGGACACTAGATTTGGTGAAAGTGACTATTTGTCATTGTGAACACACTCAAGCACCACAACGAAATGTGACCTCTGCATTTAACCCATC